>JASFAX010004100.1:0-40363 GCA_030737875.1 Allium sativum | reverse complement strand
ATTTTATTAAGGACCGTACAATCGATTTCCAACAATGGCCATCGAACTGCACTTACAGCGACCTTTTTCAAATTTGATTTGGACGTAACTCCAAATCCAACCGTTAGATTTCAAATTCCTAATATTCGTTAGAAAGCTCTTTTCGATACGAACCCAACGGTTCCGGTTTTAGGAGAATCCGACGGTCGGATCTCCCGTAATGTCTGTTTGAAATAAATGGTCGAAATTCACGAACTACCGCGGCGCGGCGCGTTCTATTCAGGCCATTATATTATATATATAATATATATTTCGTCGATTTCTATTTAAAACGAATTATATAAATAGATTTAAATTCGTTTCAAAAACAATTTCAACTTCCATTTCAATCCAAAGCAAAATTGAATTCTCCTTTATAAATTCGTTTTAAAGTTCATTTCTATTCAATTCAAATTTCAATTCAATTTGAATTCATTTCAATTCGCTTTTATTCAATTTGAATTCGTTTTCAATTCAATTCAATTTCAAAGTCGTTTTCTATTCGATTCAATTCAAATTGGTTTTCTATTCGATTAAATTCAAATTGGTTTTCTATTCGACTTAAATCAAATTTGTTTTCTATTCCATTTAATCAAATTTGTTTTCTATTTCATTTGAATCGAAATCGTTTTCTATTCAATTCATTTCGAAATCGTTTTATATTCAATTCATTTCGAAATCGTTTTATATTCAATTCATTTCAAAATCATTTTATATTCAATCCATTTCGAAATCATTCCAATTACGAAATCACTTTTCAATATTCATTTTAAAATGAATAAAATCGATATAAACACCGTTCACGTCAAAATGGCGCATCTCTAATCAACACGGCTTTATATTAAACAAATGGATTTATATTTCTTTCAATACACGACTCTATATCTTTGTCAACACACGACTAATCTCAACGAATGAGTACCGTCCATGTGTGACTATTCTTGTTATTTAATATATTTTAAGAAAATTAAGGTATCTATCGTTTGATATTGAATCAGATTCCAACCGTAAATTAGTAAGAGAACGATTTCCTGAATATTAACCCCGAAGGCCGAAACCAACATCAGATCAATATTCAAGAGACCACTCATCTCATCTATTTTCCAGTTAGTTTCTAATTTCATATATGATAAAGATGTAAATTTTATTGTTAAAATATTCCGTTCAACACATGACTAATCTCAACGGATGAGTACAGTCAACACATGAACCTTTATTTTATAAAGATAAAGACATAAATTTTATTGTTAAAATATTTCGTTCAACACATGACTAATCTCAACGGATGAGTACAGTCAACTCATGAACCTTTACTTTATAATATTCTTTATCTTCTAAATTGGAATGAGGCCCAATCAATCACCATATAATGTTAATTATATGGTTTTTCATACATCACACGCATATAATAGTATGGAAAAATAATCAACCATCAACCAAAGTGCACTACACTGTATAAGCATCAAATATAGATATCTAACACTTATAACAGCCTGTCAATCCATCGATCGACATATTTAATCAATCAGGATGAGTGAACTTCAAATTTCATCCCAACACCCGTGTGGGGTTTCAAACAATCAAACACAGATTTTATTTGTGCAGTTGGGCGATGTGTAAAATTTATCGTTCCAATCAATGTCCTCCAAATAGGTGTACATAAACAAACCGTCCGGTTTGTAAATGAATATTTATTTATTCACATTCACGGTAAAAATTATATTTTTAACGATAAAACATTTTATTTCAACACATGAATTTCTATTCAGTTCATTTACACAATAAAATTGATATTTCTTTTATTTTTCTAATATATTTTAGAAAATTTCGGCGGCATAACGACACGATACTAGAAACGGGACGAGGCCTAGCCTTATCCCCGGTCTAGTGAAGGACCACGCCATTCACACATCAATCAAATCCATTCCATTTCACCAAACAATTCATTTCAAACCAAATTATCTAACTAATTTTTGCAATCAAACAAACAAGTCCATGGTCTGTGGACGATTGTGTCGGGTGCTACTAAGCACCGTCTGCATCCTAGTATATATGTATAACTAGAAAAAGAAATTGAAGAGTGAGAAGTTCTCACCAAAGCTATCCCAATTCCACGACACTTCATTTAGAGAAATCTTCGTCGTTCTCGCCTTTCGTCACTTTCGTTGCCCGTATTCACTACACATATAAAAATCACATTTTTATATTGTTATTCAATATATAAAAATCGAATTTTTACTTTGTTATTCAATATATAAAAATCGAATTTTTTCTACGATGTCATATAGATAAAAATTCCATTTCTATCCCGCTATTCTTCATATAAAGATTTCGCCTTTATAAAAATATCATTATAAAAAAACACATTTTTATTTTACTATACATATGAAGATGGTATTTCTAATATTCCTATCATGTAAAAATTATATTTTTACTTCTCTACATAAACAAAAATCATATTTTTACATCATTTATATAGTAAAGACTATATTTTTAATACTTTAAAAATATAGAAATCGTATTTTTACTTCTCCCACATAATAAAGATCGAATTTTTATTATCTATACTATATAAAAATTATATTTTTAGCCTTTCTATAATATAAAAATATCGCCTTTTCAACTATAAAAATCTAATCTTTTGCCTTTTAAAAATCTAATCTTTTGCCTTTTAAAAATCTAATCTTTTGCCTTTTAAAAATCTAATCTTTCGCATTTTACCATTTCATATAAAAAATATTATATTTTTATTGTCCTCCACATATAAAATTATATTTTTCCTAAAAAATTGCATTTTTAACTACTTAAATTAATTAAAATTATCAGAAACTTATAGCGTGTGCGAAGGAGAGGGAGGGGAGATGGTGTCTTCGGCTGCTAGGGGGGAAACTCGCCGGAGTGGGGCGGACCTGCGGCGTCTGGGGTGGTGGGGTGTTGCGCCGGCCATTGTCGAAGCAGGGGGGCTCGGACGGAGGTAGAAGAGGAAGAGGAGGAGGTGCGGCTAGGGTTGTCGGTTTCAGGGCTGGTCGTGGGTCTCGGTTTAAGGAGGAGAGGAGAGAGGCGGAGCAACGCGTGGAGGGAAGAGGAGGGTCGAGGCTGGGGGCCTCGTCAGCGGTGGGTGGCGTCACGCCGGGGTGCGGTGGCCGCTGCGCCTTCTTCTTCCTTTTTTTCTCGTTTTTTTTTCCTGGAACGATCGGGTATGAATTGGGGGGGGGGGGCTGGTTAAAGAGGAGAGGTAGTGTTATTATTATTATTTTTATTTAATTAATTAATTTATCACTAAAAAGCAACTTTTATTTTCGACCTCTAAACGAGGCCCACCGCCTGTCGTCCATAGCGTTTTACCCCCATTCCGAAAACAATGGGAGATGTATCGCAGGCTGATTCGATCAGTTTCCGTTAAAATCAACATATAACTCTATATATTGAATTTGAACGCGTATTTCAATTTACTGGGGTCACATACTAACTCGAAAAATTCCAGAAAAATATTTTCTAGCTTCGTATTGACAATACGGTCCTAACAAAACTAGTTTCGTCGAATTCCGAGACCGTTGGAAAAATGGCCAAATTCCAGTCGATTAAAATCAACTGAAACTGGTCAAACGCGTTTTCCTTTGCCACGCTCACATATTGATTCGAAAAATTATGAAATTTGGAATCTAACAATAATTTGACACTGCAGATCCAACAAAAGTGGTTTCGTCAAAATCCGAGGTCGTTTGCAAAATTCCCATTTTTAAGGGCCTGAATTCCATAGCGACTATTCAGAATTTTCAACTGGACATATCTTTTGATTCCCGCTATGAAATTTTGATTTTTCAGATTCGTTAGAAAGATATTATCAATTAGATCCTAATGTTTTTGGTTTCGCTAAAATCCGGATTGTTTTGCACCCGGTACATTCAATTGAAGTTGGAAATCGAATTATCGAACTACCGCGCCATTTTCAATTCTATTTATAATTATGTATAATTATTTATATTCTAACGACGACATATATAAATATATTCGTTCGAATTATATTCAAAATAAATTTCTCGTCGATATTATTTAAAATAATCTATTTTAAATATTCAAAATTCGCTAAAATTGCCAAAATAAAAATTTTAAACTGGCCCAGAATTTCCGGGTTATTACAAGTAACTCAAGTATACTGCGGGAATAATTCCCAAAGAAGGGAAAATGTCATAACATACCATTAAAAGCCTGAGCATTACATGAGCCAATAAATCTGACTCATAATCAATTCATGTCGATAATGGAATTAACAATTCCTTAATGTGTTTTTGGTTGTTTATTAAACAGTGTATTTGGAAGCAATATAAATTTATTTCAAGTAAAAATTATCATAAATTATATTAAATTCGATAAACATAAATAGAATGTTTGCACTAAATTCTGAAAATGTTGTGGCAATTTGGGAAGTAACCATTATCAAAAGATTAAAAAACTATTTTTTTTTAAATTAGGATAAACATAAACTAGAAAATATTATAAGAGTTTCATAAAGAAATTTCCTATGAAAAAACATAAATTAGGAAATAATATAAGAGTTTCATAAATAAATTTCATGGATCGAAATAATGGATATAAATGTAAACATCTTTTACACATAATTAGAAGCTTATGCAAATATATGTTAGTTATTTTTATTCATATATAACACAAATATGTTCTTTGTGTCTATGTCATTCATTTATCTATCATACTACAAAGAAAATATTTTAGTACATGACATAGTAATGCTAAAAAGAACTAATGTTTGTTCTATACTTGCAAGTGTTGAGTAGTGGTCCTAATCTAGAAGAATACTTAATACATGTTATGGTAAATATAAATCATAGAATGTGAAAAAGAAAATGCACATTATTATAAATTTTAAAATGGAACTGGTTAATAGGGAAATGCACAAAAGGAAATTTATTCAATGACATGCATGAAAAATGGAAATTTAAATTGAAATTGATGAATGATATAGATGACAAAGTTAAGAATTCAAGTAACTCAAGTATAATGTGGGAACAATTGTCAAAGCAGGGAAAATGTCATAACATACCATTTTTCATGCATGTCATTGAATAAATTGGAACATAGCTACTATTATATTAAAAAATTTGCCCATTGTTTCATCTTAAGCATGATAAGTGTAGAATTTGTGTCATCTTATGTGGATTTGTCTATACAATAATCAACAACTGTAAGTTCATGTATGCAAGTCAATGCCAATAGTGACATCAAATAATTCTTTCTTTGATAAGTTTCTCATGTAACATGTAATGCACAACATGTTGTTATAAAACTTTCAACGTACATATCTTCCCTCTGTTGAAGATAATTTTGAGAACAACTGCATCAAAAACACATAAATGCATAAATGTGAGAAATAACCGAAGCAAAGGTAAATATGAAGAAATTGCAGATTAAGGAAACCATGATTGAAATTGCATCAAAAGAGGTTGAAGGAAAACATTGCATCTTAAGTTAGTATCGTGTATGCAAGAGACTTTCATTTAAGGAAATACAAACAAAATTATCTTTATGTTAGATATTTTCTTTTATAGAATCCCAAAAAATCAAAATTAAGCAACTGCCACACGAACAGTGATCTACTTCAAGATAGAATTATATAAGGGACCTTCTTTCAATGAAAGTCAAAACTAATAAAATTAAATCATTGCCACAAATATCAAAAAATCAATAACATGATAAGAAACTTCAATATGTAAAAAATGAATCCTAAACTTGCAAAATTTTAAAGAGCAATTAAAAAAGGTTTATAGATCTGAAGCACACTAATTTAACTACTACAATTAATCATTGTTTGCCATCTTAACGTGATTTATATCATGTAGATTCTAATGAAAAATATACAATATCATTTTAAAATTAAATATTACCTGCCAAAATGAAAGTTTTTAATGTGTAAGTGGATTATTAATACAAACATACATCTATGTACATATACTTACGTTATATACGTATCCGTATATACCACTTTGTGCTGTAATATGGTTTGTTCAGTAGTGAGCAAACTGCATTTAAATTGGACAGCTGTAACTTTTGTAAGAATGACACTAAATTTCTGATCTTGAAATTTTTTTTATTGTTATTTTGAATAAATCACAAGTGCATGCTGAAGGTTGAAAAACTCACTGAACATTAGAAGAAGATCAATTTATTCAAAATCAAATTGCTTGTGTTTTACAATACCTTCAAACTACGTAACTATACAAAAATAATTTTTGATTGCTTACTGCTCATGAAATTACATTTTTCATGAAACTACTAGATCATTTCCATTAAAAAGAACATGTAGTTGTTGCTCAATCTTACATAAATCGAGGTATATTTGTAGTTTTATATATCTTTTGCTATCATGTTTATTTAGAAAGCCAATAAAACTCTTTTATCTATTAATAACGAATAAATGTTGATCTGCAATTGCCTTATCTTATATTACCTTCTAGTTATACACCATATCACATAAAAGTAAAAAAAAAATGAAACCCAAATTTATGACGAGAACAAAAACAAATCCATAAACTTCATCGATTCCATCGCCATAGTACACGATTTTGTAGTTATTCGAGAGATGTTACTGCATGTTGTGAAAATATCGGTGTAACTCAACAATCTAATCATCATCAATACGTGGGAACACAACAGAAACAATTTTTTTAACTAGATTAACTAAAATAGAAAATGTTAATACTAAATCTAATGGAAAATGGAAAATTGCGTAATAAAGGGCTTTGTAGAAAAAAATGAATCGAGAAAATAAGTTACTACTAAAGAAATTGCCCGTGCACTGGACTAATCAATGGGTAGATTCCTTCGATGGATATTGAATTCAGATCTTGACCGAATGCAATTAGAAGAAAACTTGTCCAATAAATAGGACTGCAATAGGGAGGAATAACATTGATCAAAATACAGAGAGGCTTGGAGATGAGGAGGGTGTGATAATATGGAGAAGTAGGAACAAAAGTGATTTATATTATGCTATGTACAATCTCTTTAGCTGGTCAACCATGATGGTCCATATTGTCAGATTAATGTTATATGTTAAGATATTACTTATATATGTTAAAATATCATTGTAAAATTATATACAAATAACTGGTATCTATTTTAGTCAAATAAGTAAAGGTATTAATGTTATATCACTGTGGTACAAAATATAAAAAGAAATGAAGCAATGAAATATATGAGAATATATGGAAAAAGTATATATAAATAACAACTGAAATTAATTGCAAGTGTATAAGTGCTACAGAATTATCAAGCTTTAGAATAAGAAATTTCATGGATTGAAATAATGGATATAAATGTAAACATCTTCTACACATAATTAGATGCTTATGCAAATATATGACAGTTATTTATATTCGTATATAACACAACTCTGTTCTCTGTGTCTATGTCATTCATTTATCTATCTTATTCTAAAGAAAATACATTACTACATGACATAGTAATGCTAAAAATAACCGATGTATGTTCTATACTGGCAATTGTTGAGTAGTGGTCCTAATCGAGAAATATACTTAATACATGTTATGGTGAGTATAAATCATAGAATGTGGAAAAGAAAATGCATATTAGTATAAGTTTAAAAATGGAACTGGTTAAAATGGAAATTGTAACAACCCTGATTTTCAGAACCAATTTAAATTTTTTATTTTAGTTGTTTTAATGTATTTTGAATATTTAAAATAATTTATTTTAAATAATAATGACTAAAAATTTATTTAAATCGAAGTTAAAACGTATAAATTTATTTTAATTATAAAACGAGCCTGAAATGGCGCGGTAGTTTGAAAATTTGTTTTCAAATTTCAAATGAATGTACAGGATTCAAAATAAATCGGATTTCAGTAAAACCAAAAATATTTGAATTTGTTTAATTATATCTTTCTAAGGACGTGAAAAATCCAGATTTCATAATGAGAATTGAAAGTTATGTCCAGTTTAAAATTCAGAATAGTCGCTATAGAATTTATATATATTTTATATAATATATAGCCCTTAAAAAAAGCCATTTTGCAAACGACCTCCGTTCTTGATGAAACCACTTTTTTGAATTCGGAATGTCAAATTATTGCTACGTTCCAATTTTCATAATTTTTGGAATTAATATTTGAGCGTGGTGAATTTAAACGCGTTTGGTACTTTCAGTTTGAATTTTATTGACTGGAAAATGATCATTTTTCAAACGGTCTCCAAATTTGATGAAATTAATTGTGTTAGGACCGTATCATCAAAACATAGCTAGATTTAATTTTCTGGAATTTTTGGAGTTAGTACGTGACCTCGGTAAATTAAAATGTACGTTGAAATCAATTTTGAACATTGTATTATTTTGTACTTTAATTTTAATGAAAACAGATCGAAACAGTCGAATTGGCTTCGAGACATATCTCATTGGGTCCGGAATGGGGGTATTTAGTTAGAGGCGACAGTCGTTAGGTTTGATTGAAAAAGTTAATTTTTTGAAATTAAAATAAGTAAATATGTAAATTATATAATAGCCCCCTTATACTCTCTCTCCCCGATCAGTTTTGAAATAAAAAAAAGAAACCTAACCCTAAACCCGCGTCGCCCCCCTCAGCAGCCACCGCCGCCCACCGGAGTTCACCGCCGACCTCCTTCCGCCTCAACCAACCCGCCTCCTCCTTCCCCTCGCCTCCTCTCTCCTCCCTCCTCGTCTAAACCACACCACTGCCTTTACACCCAAAACAGCCGCGCTCCGGCCAACCAAATCCCGCTACCGCCACCTGAACGGCCTGCCGCCACCTCCCCGACTCCAGCGCCCCTCCCTCCGCCACGTCAGCACCAATGTGGACCCTCTTCCATCAAAAATTTGAGTTTTTACAAGGAAAAAAAAGAGGTGAATTTTTAGTTTAATTAATTTAATTTGAATACTTAGTTTAAAATCAGTTTTTAAGAATATAAAACATTTAATTTTATTTTCATATTTTAATATTAATAGTATTGATAAAAATATGAATTTTATTATATGAATAGCATAATAAAAATTTGATTTATATATATATAATAGCGGTTTAAAAATATGATTTTTATTATACGAATAACATAATAAAAATTTGATTTTTATATGTATAATAGCGGTTTAAATTTTTGATTTTTATTATATGAATAGCATAATAAAATTTTGATTTTTATATATATAATAGTTGTTTAAAAATATGATTTTTATTATATGAATAACATAACAAAAAAATGATTTTTATTATATGAATAGCATGATAAAAGTATGATTTTTATTATATGAATAGCATTATAAAAATATGATTTTTACTATATGAGTAGTGATATAAAAATATGACTTTTATATATTTAGTAGCGTTATAAAAATGATATTTTTAAATATATATAGCTTTGTTAAAAATATGATTTTTAATATATATATATATATATATATATACTGCATAAAGCAAATTGCGATGAAACTGACTGGAACCAGAACGGAATCCAAATCGTCAATTAAAGACTGACGGAGTGGAAACCAAAGGTGAGAACTCCTTCTCAATCTATTTATTTTACAATTAAAAAATATTCTAGGATGAAGACGGGGCTTAGAAGTCCCCGACACTATTTATTGAACAAACTATGTTGTTTGATTTGAATTATATGGAGTTCAACACTCGAATTCGCACAATCACATAAATTGAAAGCGATGTATGATATTACCGACACACGGATTTCATACTATGCGAATAGCCACTTATGGCACCGTAAATGGCATCGGGGTAGTTGAGTATTTATTTAATTGGATATTCTGCGTAATTTTATTATAGTTGTGAAAATGATTTATTTGTTTGGATTTGATGTGGATGTGAATTGGATTGAAATTGGTTTGTGTATGGTGCGTGCCACTATTAGGTGAGGGATAAGGCTGGACCTTATTCCGATTCTAGTATCGTGCCATTATGCTGCCGAAATTTTCTAAAAAGTGTTAGAAAATTTAGTTAACTGAAAATATTATTTTTAGCTTATAGCTGCAATAAATAAAATAATTATTGGGTAGTTAAAAATAAGTTTACACATCCATTTACAAGTCGTACGACTTGTTTATGCTCGCCTATTTTTGTGATATTGATTGGGACGATAATTTTACACATCGCCCAACTACACAAATAATATTCAGTATTTGTTGGTTGAAACACCACACGGGTATTGGAATGATATTTGATGTACATTGTAACAACCCGGAAAATCAGAACCAATTTAAATTTTTTATTTTGGCAATTTTAATGAATTTTGAATATTTAAAATGATTTATTTGAAATAGTAACGACGAGAAATTTATGTTGAATAGAATTAGAACGTATATATTTGTTTGAATCGATGTTAGAATATAAATATTTATTTTTAAATATAAAAGGAATTGAAAATGGCGCAGTAGTTCAAAAATTCGATTTCAAAATTTCAAATGAATGTGTAGGATTCAAAATAAACCAGATTTTAGCAAAACCATAAATATTAGAATCTATTTGAAAATGCCTTTCCAACGAATCTGAAAAATTGAAATTTCATAGCGGGAATAAAAAGTTATGCCCAGTCGAAATTTCAGAATAGTCGCTATGGAAAATAGAGCTCTTAAAAATAGTCATTTTGAAATGACCTCCGTTTTCGATGAAACCACATACGTTGGATCCGGGATGTCAAGTTATTGCTAGATTCCAAAATTCATAATTTTTGGAATTAATATGTGAGTGTGGCGAAGTAAAACGTGTTTTGTCAGTTTCAGTCAATTTGGATCGACCAGAAAATGACCATTTTTCAAACGGTCGACCGTATCGTCAATAAGAAGCTAGAAATAATTTTTCTGGAATTTTTAGAGTCTATATGTGACCCCATTAAATTGAAATGTACGTTTATAATTGAATATATAGATTTATATTTTAATTTAAACGAAAACTGATCGAAACAGCTGAATCAGCTAATGAAACATATCTCATTGTGTTCGGAACGGGGTTAATTCTAGGGGCGGTAGTCGTTGGGTCCGATTTGGAGGTCGATTTAAAAAGTAACTTTTTGAAGAAGAGAATAAATTATTATATATAATTATTATATAAACCCCCCTCCCAATTCTCTTTCCCCGATTCAAGTCAACAGGGAAAAAATATATGAATAAAAATAAACCACCATCGATCGAGGTCCTCCGCCCCTCCTTCACCGCTGCGCACTTCCAGCAGCGTCGCCGCCACTTGCCACACCCCCGCCTCTCTCTCTCCTCCCTCGTCCCCTCTCCACCGTCCACCGTTCGAACCCAAAGCCCTCCACCACCAGAAAAACCGCGCAACCCCTTTTTAAACCCTGTAAACGCCGCTCCGACCACCTGATCGCCTGCTCCTCCTCCCGATGCGTAGAAACCCACTGCCACCGAGTGCAACAGCACCCCCTCTTCAACGACTGTAAGTTTTTTATTTTGTTTTGTTCATTCTTGTCTATTTATTTAAAAGTAATTAATTTCAAAAACGGCTACAAATCCGATTTATAAAAAGCATGTTTGAAAAAATAAGTTTTTATTTTCCTTTCTATGAAAACCATTAATTTAAAGATCGGATTTTTATATGATAAGAATTGAAATAAAAATATAATTTTTATTTCTAAATATCATTGTACTAGAAAAGAAGTGATTTTTTTAAAAAAAAAACTAGAAAGCTTTGATTTTTATTGTAAAGAAAGATTTGATTTTTATTATAAAGAAAGATTTGATTTTTATTGCGAAGAAAGATTTGATTTTTAATATAAAGGAAGGTTTGATTTTTAATTAGTGAAAGAAATGATTTTTATAAAGAGAAAAGATACGATCTTTATATGGATATCATTAGAATAAAATCCGATTTTTATATATATATTAGAGTTATAAAAGTATGATTTTTATATTGAAAGTGAACAAATAAAAATGTGATTTTTATTTTAAAGGTAGTGGTTTAAAAATATAATTTTTATATACAAGATAGAGATATAAAAATAGGACTTTTATATGGAAAGTAGCGGGATAAAAGTATGATTTTTAATATATAAACATCATGTTAAAAATGTGATTTTTACTATGAACAACGTGAAGAAGATTGCGATGGAATTTTGAATAAAATCCAAACCATCGTCTGTTAAAGAATGGAGGAGTGGATCCCTAAGGTGAGAACTTCTCATTTTTAATTTATTTCTAATTAAAATATATACTAGGATGCAGACGGTGCTTAGTAGCACCCGACACCCGTCGTCCACAGACCATGGACGACTTTTTTGTTTGTGTTGTGAAATTAATTGTGTGATGTGGAATGGAATAAAATATTTTATAGTTAACAATATAAATTTTAACGTGTATATAAATAAAATATTTATAAACAAATCGGACAATTTGTTTATGTACACACCTTTGACAGATATTGATTAGGACGATAAATTTTACGCATCGCTCAACTGCACAAATAAATCTGTGTTTGTTGTTTGAAAACCCCACACGGGTATTGGGATGACATATGACATACACTAGTCCCAATAATTAGCTGTATGTCAATCGATTGGTTGACAGACTGTTATAAGCATTAAATATTTATATTTGATGCTTATACAGTGTAAAATGCACTCTGGATGATGGTTGACTGTGTTTGATTGTTGTTGTGTACATATGTTGTATGAAATCCATATAATCACATTATATGGTAATTGATTGTATCTGATTCCAGTTCAGAAAGAATGAATATTTTAAAATAACTAATATTTTAAAATGATGAATGTTTTAAAATAATATCCAGTAAAAGATCAAATTCTGATTTTGATGTCCGATTTGGGATGGACACGAAAATATTTAAATATATAAAGCCGTGTTGATTAGATTGACGCCATTTTGACGTGAATGATATTTATATCGATTTATTCATTTTTATAATGAATATCGAAAAGGAATTTGTTTCATAATACAGTGTTTTGAAAATACTATCAGTTATATATCGATGATATAGAATGTTCAATTTTCATTTGAAATTGAATATGAAGTTGAAATCGTTTTGAAAATGAATTTAAAATGATTTATAAAATATGTTTTAAATGGAAATTGACGAAATATATATTATATATATAATATAATGGCCTGAATAGAACGCGCCGCGCTGCGGTAGTTCGCAAATTCCGACCATTGACTTCGAACGGACATTACGGGAGATCCGACCGTCGGATTCTCTTAAAACTAGAACCGTTGGGTTCGTATCAAAATGAGCTTTCTAACGAATATTAGAGATTTGAAATCTAATTGTTGGATTTGGAATTATGTCCAAATCAAAATTGGAAAAGGTCATTGTAAGTGCAGTTCGATGGCAGTTTATGGAAATCGACTGTACGGGCCTTGATAAAATTATTAAAAATATCAATAATTAGTGTAAAATCATAAGAAATGATTTGGAAAGAATTGGGATGAAAAATTCCATATTTGAAAAGATAAAAAGTTATTTTTATCGAAATGAACTAGTTATGAATTAGAATAATTAAATTGGATTTGAAATGATTTTAAAAATAACCGGAATTTCCAATATATGAATTGGATGGGATTTGAATCAAAATTATCTTCGGAATATTTTGATATTGGATTCCCTGATTATACGGACATTGTGGAGGATTTTGGAAGACATATATATCATTATTCCAATACGATATTTGTTAATTTCAGAATTTGATATTGAATATAAGCCGATATATTTTCTATTCAGAGCCCTGTATTTAATATCAAATGGGATTTTGGGTTTGTCGTGAACGGTGTTTTCACTAACACTATTCTTAAACCCATTTGAGTTAAGAAAATTAGAAGCTAACTAGAGATTAGCTAAGTTGAATGGTTTCCTAGGCATTGATCTAATGTTGGTTTCGGCCTTTGGGATTAATACTTAGGGAATTGTTCTCTTACTAATTAACGGTTAGAGACTGATGGGATGTGAATTGGGTTTATCGTGAACTGTATTTTAACGACATTCGTTCTTTAACCCGATCTACAGTGAAATGTGACTTGGAATTTATAAATCTTTTGTTAAGATTTAAAGGAAATTTTCCAATGTGAAGTTTTCCAATTTAATAAAATACATTGGAATGGAACAGAATTCGATTTGGTAATAATCGAAGTAGACTTATGTAGAGGAAGGCTGTTATTATATATGGAATTTAAGAGGCTTTGTTGTTATTCCATTTATATTTTCGGTTGGATATGGAAGTTTATATCGATTATTTATATCAATTTGTTTTCCATGAAGATTCCATTGTTAATGGAATGTGATTTTGGGTTGTCGTGAATTGTATCTTCAATAATACTATTCTTAGACCCAACCGAGTTAAGAAAATTAGAAACTAACTGAAGATTAGTTAAGTTGAATGGTTACCTGGGTATTGATCTGATGTTGATTTCGGCCTTCGGGGTTAATGCTTAGGGAATTGTTCACTTGCTAATTTACGGTTAAAGGCTGATGGAATGGAATGTGATTTTGGGTTTATAGTGAATCGTTTTTTAAATGACATTGGTTCTTTAACCTAGTTAAAGACCGGAAAAAGATTTTAGGTTGTCATGAATGGTATCTTTAATAATACTGTTCTTGACCCAATGGAGTTGAAAAAAAATCAGAAACTAACCGGAGATTAGTTAAGTTGAATGGTTTCTTGGGTATTGATCTGGTGTTGGTTCGGCCTTCGGGGTTAATACCTAGGGAATTGTTCACTTGCTAATTTACGGTTAAAGGCTGATGGAATGGAATGTGATTTTGGGTTTATCGTGAACCGTGTTTCAAATAACAGTGGTTCTTTAACCCAGTTAAAGACAGGATATGATTTCCCAAGTTAAACAATCGTTAATATTAATTTTTGAGAAGATTAAAACCAAGTGGAGTTTTAACGAATCTTAAATTAGATTGAAATGATATCCAAAGGAAGATTAAAGAATAAATTTAAAGAATTTATCTTTGATAAAATTAATGGGAACCTTTCCCAAAGTATAAGAATATTTAAATAAAGGAATATTCTCGATTGGAATGAGGCGTATGTTGTGTTTTTATAGCACTTGTTTACTATATACGCGAGTTATTCAGAAAGACCGGGTTTATCCCATTCTGAATAACTGATTCGACGATGATTCGAGGATGAAGACGGTGGTTGAAGACTGGAGATCTTCACATCGTTTGAATGATTACTAATGTTCTGATTGGGCTGTACACCCAAGACAAGGTAATAAATGGTGATCGTCCAGACGTACTTGGAGATCGACCGGATATGCGAGGGCCTCTCCCCTGTATTGGACATATAGGGGAGGATTAAGGTGCTTCGGTTTCGTTCAGACCCAAAACAAACTTGTAAATGGATGTGTGTCTGACATTGGATTTTATTCTGTGTGATTGATATACATCGGTTGCATAGCGTGAATTGTCTGTGTGGCATGCTGAGATGCAAATAATCAAGGCTTCTGTTGAAAAGCAGGGCCTTGTAGTTGATGATCAAAGCATGGCTTTAATGTAGCGTAGCTTTGTGTGGCGTCAATCCACGAGCCTCACACCCCGGTGTGAACCAGAAACGGGAGAGGACATCAGGGAGGGCATGCGTTTCTTTCTAGCTAGGAGAGTTGTCAGCGTTTTACTAGCCCTGGCATTTCACTTATGTGGATCATGGATAGCGAGGCGCCTCGGTTATATTGGTCGTTCCGGAGCAGATGGTTTGGTCGGATATGACCAGTTTATGCCCCATAGGGCGAGGAAACACAGTTTTTTAGGCATTTTAATCCACATCAAGTGGACCGGCCCTGACGATCCAAAGGCTTGTCTGCACGCTTGCTTGAGACATGGTAGGCTAGATTGTCTCGAAGCGGTAAGGACGATCCCTTGCCTTGATTCATAGATGGAAATCCAACTTCCAATACGTGACATTTGCGGTTTTGATTGTAGAGCCTAGTATTGGCGACATGATATATGGTACCCATGCCATCTAGGATTGATACATTTATATTTGAAGTTGTTTTATACACTATGCACTTATAATAGTATCAAATGATTTGTTTTAATGTATCTGTAATAACCCGCAAAATCTGGGCCAGTTTAAAATTTTTATTTTGGCAATTTTAGCGAATTTAGTATATTTAAAATAGATTATTTTAAATAAAATCGACGAGAAATTTATTTTGAATATAATTCGAACGTATATATTTATACGCGTCGTCGTTAGAATATAAATAATTATATATAATTAAAATAGAATTGAAAATGGCGCGGTAGTTCGATAATTCGATTTCAAACTTCAATTGAATGTACCGGGTGCAAAACAATCCGGATTTTAGTGAAACCAAAAACTTTAGGATTTAATTGATAATATGTTTCCAACGAATCCGAAAAATCAAAATTTCATAGCGGGAATCAAAAGATATGTCTAGTTGAAAATTCTGAATAGTCGCTATGGAATTCAGGCCCTTAAAAATAGCCATTTTGCAAACAACCTCGGATTTCGACGAAACCACTTTTGTTGGATCCGCAGTGTCAAAATATTGCTAGGTTTCAAATTTCATAATTTTTCGAATCAATATGTGAGCGTGCAAAAGAAAATGCGTTTGACCAGTTTCAGTTGATTTTAATCGACTGGAAATTGGCCATTTTTCCAACGGTCTCAGAATTTGACGAAACTAGTTTTGTTAGGGCCGTATCGTCAATACGAAGCTAGAAAATATTTTTATGGAATTTATAGAGTTGTTATGTGACCCCGGTGATTTGAAATGTACGTTTAAAAATTCAATATAGTGATTTAAATGTAAATTCAACGGAAACTGATCAAAGCGATCGAATCAGCTTGCGATACATATCCCATTGTGTTCGGAATGGGGGTGAAACGCTATAGACGACAGGCGGTGGGCCTCGTTTCGAGGTCGTATGTAAAAGTCAACTTTTTGCTAAATAAATAATTAATAAATTTAAAAAAAAAAAATATCTCTCCCCTTAAACCCGCTCTTGCCCCCCCTATTCTTCCCGTCAGTTTCAATTAAAGGAAAAAGGAAAAAAAAACCGCTGCTTCCAACCGATGGCGACCGAAACCCATCGCTGACCCACCCCGTCGCCCTCTCCGATGGTCAGCGCCGCCCAGATCCAAACCCCCCATCCCCTGCCCTCCTCGACGGAGCGAAGGCCCCCCCCAACGGCGCGACAACCCCGAAGTTCTCCCCCCTTTCAGCTCGGAATCGAAGCCGCCACTAGCCGGAGCCCCTCCTCCTCCGATGACCTCACCGCCGTGCCACAGAAGACCGCCTCGCCCCCCCTTTTCTCTTGTCCCCTTCTGAATCCGTACCCTCCCCAAGAGAAAACCCTAGCCCAAAACCCATGGAGCCCTCGCCGAAGACCCCCCCCCTCGGATGCAGCAGCCCTTTTGAACCCGCAAGCTCCTCCAGCGGCCCTCAGCGAGATTGACAGGAAACAAAGGTGATTTACAGCCTTTAATGAAATCAAATTTATTTTGTATCAGTCCTTGATTTAAGTTCAGATTTTTATATATCATATTTATATTTTTAAAGTATTAAAAATATAATCTTTATTATGTAGAAAGTGGAAAAATATGATTTTGATATTTTTAAAGTATTAAAAATATAATCTTTACTATATAGAAGGCGTAAAAATATAATTTTTTTTACATGATAATAATATTAAAAATATCATCTTTGTATACGTAGCAAAATAAAAATCTGATTTTTATTTTATATACGTCGAAATAAAAATATGATTTTTATATATTGAACTTCGAAATAAAAATATGATTTTTATATATTGAACTTCGAAATAAAAATATGATTTTTATATATGGAATAGCGAAGTAAAAATTCGATTTTTACATAGGTAGTGAAAGCGGACAACGAAGGTAACAAAAAAGCGAGAACGAAGAAGATTTATATCAAAGAAGAGTCAAGATGTTTGGATAGCTTTCGGTGAGAACTTCTCACCTTTCAATTTCTTTTTCTATTCATATATATATATTAGGATGCAGACGGTGCTTAGTAGCACCCGACACAATCGTCCACAGACCATGGACTTGTTTGTTTGATTGCATAAATAAGTTAGATTATTTGATTGGATTGAATTGTTTGGTGAAATTAAATGGATTGATTGATGTGTGAATGGCGTGGGCCTTCACTAGACCGGGGATAAGGCTAGGCCTTGTCCCGTTTCTAGTATCGTGCCGTTATGCCGCCGAAATTTTCTAAAATATGTTAGAAAAATAAAAATATCATTTTATTGAATAAATGAACCGAATAGAATATTCATAGGTTGAATAAAATGTTTTATCGTTAAAAATATAATTTTTAACGTGAATGTGAATAAATAAATATTCATTTACAAACCGGACGGTTTGTTTATGTACACCTATTTGAAGGACATTGATTAGGACGATAAATTTTACACATCGCCCAACTGCACAAATAAAATTTGTGTTTGTTTGTTTGAAACCCCACACGGGTGTTAGGATGAAATTTGAAGTTCACTCATCCTGATTGATTAAATATGTCGATCGATCGATTGACAGGCTGTTATAAGCGTTAGATATCTATATTTGATGCTTATACAGGGTAGTGCACTTTGGTTGTTGGTTGATTATTTTTCAATGCTATTATATACATGTGTTGTATGGAATCCATATAATTAACTTTATATGGTAATTGATTGGGCCTCATTCCAATTTGAAAAATAAAGAATAATATAAAATAAAAGTTCATGTGCTGACAGTTTCATCCATTGAGATTGGTCATGTGTTGAACGAAATATTTTAGTAATAAAATTTACATCTTCATCAATATAAAATAAAGGTTCATGTGTTGACAGTACTCATCCATTGAGATTGGTCATGTGTTGAACGAAATATTTTGATAATAACAACTATTTTGAAATAGAATATTTGAAAATAGAAATTTATGAAGCCGTGTTGATTAGTTTGACGCCATTTTGACGTGAACGATATTTATATCGACTTTATTCATTTTGAAATGAATTGAATTAAAAAAGATTTCGAAATGAATTGAATTGAAAACGATTTCGAAATGAATTGAATTGAAAACGATTTCGAAATGAATTGAATTGAAAATGATTTCAAAATGAATTGAATTAAAAACGATTTCGAAATGAATTGAATTAAAAACGATTTCGAAATGAATTGAATTAAAAACGATTTCGAAATGAATTGAATTAAAAACGATTTCGAAATGAATTGAATTGAAAACGATTTCGAAATGAATTGAATTAAAAACGATTTCGAAATGAATTGAATTGGAAACGATTTCGAAATGAATTGAATTGAAAACAATTTCGAAGTGAATTGAATTAAAAACGATTTCGAAATGAATTGAATTGAAAACGATTTCGAAGTGAATTGAATTGAAAACGATTTTGAAATGAATTGAATTGAAAACGATTTCGAAATGAATTGAATTGAAAACGATTTCGAAATGAATTGAATTGAAAACGATTTCGAAATGAATTGAATTGAAAACGATTTCGAAATGAATTGAATTGAAAACGATTTCGAAATGAATTGAATTGAAAACGATTTCGAAATGAATTGAATTGAAAACGATTTCGAAATGAATTGAATTGAAAACGATTTCGAAATGAATTGAATTGAAAACGATTTCGAAATGAATTGAATTGAAAACGATTTCGAAATGAATTGAATTAAAAACGATTTCGAAATGAAATGAATTGAATTGAAAACGAATTCAAATTGAATTGAAAGTGAATTGAAATGAATTCAAATTGAATTGAAATGAATTCAAATTGAATTGAAATTTGAATTGAATAGAAATGAATTTTAAAACGAATTTATAAAGAAGAATTCAATTTTGATTTGAATTGAAAAGGAAGTTGAAATTGCTTTTGAAACGAATTTAAAACTATTTATATAATTCGTTTTAAATAGAAATCGACGAAATATATATTATATATATAATATATATAATATAATGGCCTGAATAGAACGCGCCGCGCCGTGGCAGTTCGCGAATTTCGACCATTAACTTCGAACGAATATTACGGGAGATCCGACCGTCGGATTCTCCTAAAACCGGAACCGTTGGGTTCGTATCGAAAAGAGCTTTCTAACGAATATTAGAAATTAGAAACTAACGGTTGGATTTGGAATTATGTCCAAATCAAATTTGAAAAAGGTCGCTGTAGGTGCAGTTCGATGACCGTTGATGGAAATCGACTGTACAGGCCTCGATAAAATTATTAAAAATAATAATAATTTGTGTAGAATCATAAGAAATGATTTAGAAAGAACTGGGATGAAAAATCCCATATTTGAAAAGATAAAAATAGATTTTTATCAAAATGATCTAGTTTTGAACTAGAACTATAATTCTATTTATTTTTAAATAAATAAATTGAATTTGAAAAGGGTTTTAAAAATAACCAGAATTTCCAATGATTGCATTGGAGTGGATTTGAATCGAAATTGTCTTCGGAATATTTCGATGTTGGAATTCGTGATTATACAGATGTTGTTATGGAAATTTGAAAGATATATATTTATATCGTTATTTCCAATACGACATTTGTTAATCGTAGAATTTGATATTGAATATAAGCCGATATATTTTCTATTCAGAGCCTTATATTGAATATCAAATGTGATTTGGGTTTGTTGCGAATGGTGTCTTCACTAACACTATTCTTGAACCCAGTTGAGGAAAGATTAAATCTTTTTATTTAGATTTAATGAAGTGTACCAATTCAATAATATTTAATTGGAATTGAATAGATATTGATATTGGGTTTATCGTGAACAGTGTTTTAAATAACACTTGTTCTTTAACCCGATAATTAATGGAATGATTTTTGGGTTTATCGTGAACAGTGTTTTAAATAACACTTGTTCTTTAACCCGATAATTAATGGAATGATTTTTGGGTTTATCGTGAACAGTGTTTTAAATAACACTTGTTCTTTAACCCGATAATTAATGGAATGATTTTTGGGTTTATCGTGAACAGTGTTTTAAATAACACTCGTTCTTTAACCCGATAATTAATGGAATGATTTTTGGGTTTATCGTGAACAGTGTTTTAAATAACACTCGTTCTTTAACCCGATAATTAATGAATGTGATTTTTGGGTTTATCGTGAACCGTGTTTTTAAATGACACCGATTCTTTAACCCAGTCGAAGATTAAAACTAAGTGGAGTTTTAATGAATCTTTAATTAGATTAAGATGATCGAGAATGGAGTATCACCAGTTTTGCTCCAGGCGATAGTTAAATCTTTAATTAGATTTGGACGTGAAATGGTAATTGAATTTACCGATAACACTGAGGTGTTAGATATGAAGTATTACCAGTTTTACCTCATGGGATAAATAGGTTGGGATTGGGAAATTAAATCAAATGATTACTTCGGTAAGGTTCGCTAATCCCGACTAGTTTGAATTGATATTCAAAAATAGATTAAAGAATAAATTCAAGAAATTTATCTTGGATAAAATTAATGGGAATCTTTCCCTATGAATGTGAAATTTAGAAACTAACTGTCGGTTAGCTAAGCAGAATGGTTTTCTGGATATTGACCTGATGTTGGTTTCGGCCTTCGGGGTTAATATTTGGGGAATTATTCTCTTGATTAATTTACGGTTAGCGACTGATGAATTGGAATGAGGCGTATGTTGTGTTTGTGTAACACTTATTTAAAATAATACGCTAGTTATTCGGAAAGACCGGGTTTATCCCATTCTGAATAACTGATACGACGATAAGTCGAAGGTGAAGACGATGGTCGAAGACCGGAGGTCTTTACGTCGTTTGGGTGATTACTGATGATCTTGATTGGGCTGTACACCCAAGAAGATGGAAACAGTTGGTGATCGTCCAGACGTACTTGGAGATCGATGGATATGCGGGGTACTAGGTGCCTCCGGTTTCGTTCAGACCCAGAACGGACTTGTAAATGGACTGTGTGTCTGACATTGGATTTTAGTCCGTGTGATTGATCTCTATTAAATATATATCTGTTTGGCGGCGGAGAATTTATTCTCT
Organism: Allium sativum; assembly: GCA_030737875.1. NCBI lineage: Eukaryota > Viridiplantae > Streptophyta > Magnoliopsida > Asparagales > Amaryllidaceae > Allium > Allium sativum. The sequence goes on along the minus strand of JASFAX010004100.1, from coordinate 18,290 downwards.
TGCTTAACGCCCTTCTCTGAGACGTACGAGCTCAGGGGTTATATATTGATGGATATCAAACGCATGGAGTGAATTGCCTGTGTGGCATGCCTAAGTGGCAAATGATTGAGGCTTCTGCTGAAAAGCAAAGTCTGGTGGTGATGATCAAAGCACGGCCTTTGTGGCGTAGCTTTGTGTAACGTTTACTTCGCGAGTTTCACACCCGGTATGAACCAAAAACGGGAGAGGACGTCAGGGAGGGCATGCGTTTCTTTCTAGCTAGAAGTGGCGTCAGTGGTTTTACACGCCCTGACGAGTTTGACTTATGTGGTTGTTGCTGTTGCGAGGCGCCTCGGATTGATCGGTCGTTCTCGAACCGATGGAGTCATTTAGTTGGCTCGTTTACGCCCCATAGGGCGGAGAAACGCATGTTCAGGGTTTAAGTTTAATCCACATCGGTGGACTGGCCCTGAGGATCCAAGGGTCGATGCGTTCTGATCCTGAGACTCGGGCTAGACAGTCTCGAATCGGTTGAGGTCTATCTTTTGCCTCGGTTCATAGACGGAAATCCAATTTCCAAATACGTGACATTTGCGGTTTTATTTGTAAACCTATATATGGCGACATGATATATGGTACCCATGCCGCCTATGATTGATACTTATGATTTGAAGTTGTTTTATACACTATGCACTTATTATAGTATCAAACGATTTGTTTTGAACGTATCAAGCATTCTTTGGCTGTTATAAGGGAAAACCCTATCCCCTGGCTTGCGTTGCATTGTGTGATAGGACCTGGGTCTTATAACAGCTTCATTTTTCTTTATTTAGCATTGCGCTGTTTGTTATATGCACTGGTATTCTTGGGAGGAAACCTGTTCCGTGTTATGCGGCGTGGTCCCTTGATTTGCCTAACTTTAAAATAAAGATTAACTGTTTTAGTTCTCAAACCAGTCCCATGACTGACCTGGAGTTTATTGTTTTAACCTAAACTCTGGGTGCCCTTATTTTGACACGGGCAGCTAGTAGTTTTGGTTTTGCAGATATATATTCACAGGATCCTGGTTTACAGCTGGAACGATATTCGGAAAGCTTTGTATCCGTATATCTCTTCTAGTTGTGTATTGTATTATTTTTCCGCTGCTATGTATTTAAATGTAATTTAAATCTCTTATATTTCTGTGTAATATATATTCATTTATACTCTGTATATTCTTGTAATCTGATGCATTGTTGTAATATACAATGAAATGTTCTTTTATATGCGTTCTGTTGTGGCTTGTTCTCGAACTATCCGACGCTTTCCTTTACGGGGAAGTTACGGGTTTTCACAGTTGGTATCAGAGCTTTGGTTTACAAAGCAGAGAACAAGACACATTAGAACCATACGAAAGAATTCATTAGAAACTGGATTAGTAACATCCAATGGAATGACTCGTTAGAGATGGGATCAGTAGTATCCTAGAACGAGTGTGAAGAGTATATTTTTAACGTGAAAACAAATTTTGTTTTGAAAATCTAAATCAATTATTCGTATTTGATTATTTATTTATATTGATTTTGGACAATTCAGTATATAAAGAATTTGCATATACGCCTTGCAAACGTATATTCAAAGTTTTAATATATTGGATAGATATAGCATCACACTCTAGTCGTCCGGAGATGATTCTACTAATGACTATATAGCATCAGTAGTGTGTGTTCGAGTTTCGAAGGTGTGATTTTCTATATATTTCCATTAGACTGGTGTGAGAACCAAAACTTATATAGATTGATTTATTTGTTGTGAATTGGCATCAAAAACATGATTTTCTTGATATATATCAAATTTATGAATTTGAAAACTCTAATCCACTAATTGATTGGTGTTTGAGTTGTTTGTCTATTTGTTTGCAAATTTTGAACCATTATGCCTAATAGCATCAAATATTGAATTGTATCGAAAATTGGTCGCATTTGCTTGCATATACATATACTTACATTGAACAGGTCATAGCAAGGAGGCTAGAGCAGAGAATAAAATTTGTTTGCCCAACAAATAGGTACATGTTTACTACATAATTTACTGTTTTGTTTGGGTGATGATGATTTTATGAGCCTACTGGCTAGCCGCTTGGCTTTTTCTTTTTGAGATCTGAAGGACCGGGGAAGCTATTTGAAATTCCCCGATGCTCCCGGTACAGGGGAGGTTATGGCGAAATTTTTCAAAAATTTAGGGTGTTAGCCAAATTTTTGAAATTTTTGAAAATTCTCAGAAACTGAAAAGTTGGAGAATGGAAGCCAGATCGAGCGTAGTGTTGATTAATCAAACCACTTTCGACTTTGTTCCTTTTCGGGGACGAAAAGTTTTAAGTGGGGGAGATTGTAATAACCCGCAAAATCTAGGCCAGTTTAAAATTTTTATTTTGGCAATTTTAGCGAATTTAGTATATTTAAAATAGATTATTTTAAATAAAATCGACGAGAAATTTATTTTGAATATAATTCGAACGTATATATTTATATGCGTTGTCGTTAGAATATAAATAATTATATATAATTAAAATAGAATTGAAAATGGCGCGGTAGTTCGATAATTCGATTTCAAACTTCAATTGAATGTACCGGGTGCAAAACAATCCGGATTTTAGTGAAACCAAAAACATTAGGATCTAATTGATAATATCTTTCCAACGAATCCGAAAAATCGAAATTTCAAAGCGGGAATCAAAAGATATGTCTAGTTGAAAATTCTGAATAGTCGCTATGGAATTCAGGCCCTTAAAAATAGCCATTTTGCAAACGACCTCGGATTTCGACGAAACCACTTTTGTTGGATCCGCAGTGTCAAAATATTGCTAGGTTTCAAATTTCAAAATTTTTCGAATCAATATGTGAGCGTGGCAAAAGAAAATGCGTTTGACCAGTTTCAGTTGATTTTAATCGACTGGAAATTGGCCATTTTTCCAACGGTCTCAGAATTTGACGAAACTAGTTTTGTTAGGGCCGTATCGTCAATACGAAGCTAGAAAATATTTTTATGGAATTTATAGAGTTGTTATGTGACCCCAGTGATTTGAAATGTACGTTTAAAAATTCAATATAGTGATTTAAATGTAAATTCAACGGAAACTGATCAAAGCGATCGAATCAGCTTGCGATACATATCCCATTGTGTTCGGTATGGGGGTGAAACGCTATAGACGACAGGCGGTGGGCCTCGTTTCGAGGTCGTATGTAAAAGTCAACTTTTTGCTAAATAAATAATTAATAAATTTAAAAAAAAATATATATCTCCCCCCTTAAACCCGCTCTGGCCCCCCTATTCTTCCCGTCAGTTTCAATTAAAGGAAAAAGGAAAAAAAAAACCGTTGCTTCCAACCGATGGCGACCGACACCCATCGACACCCCACCCCGTCGCCCTCTCCGATGGTCAGCGCCGCCCAGATCCAAACCCCCCCATCCCCTGCCCTCCTCGACGGAGCGAAGGCACCCCCAACGGCGCGACAACCCCGAAGTTCTCCCCCCCTTTCAGCTCGGAATCGAAGCCGCCACTAGCCGGAGCCCCTCCTCCTCCGATGACCTCACCGCCGTGCCACAGAAGACCGCCTCGCCCCCCTTTTCTCTTGTCCCCTTCTGAATCCATACCCTCCCCAAGAGAAAACCCTAGCCCAAAACCCATGTAGCCCTCGCCGAAGACCCCCCCCCCCCTCGGATGCAGCAGCTTTTTTGAACCCGCAAGCTCCTCCAGCGGCCCTCAGCGAGATTGACAGGAAACAAAGGTGATTTACAGCCTTTAATGAAATCAAATTTATTTTGTATCAGTCCTTGATTTAAGTTCAGATTTTTATATATGATATTTATATTTTTAAAGTATTAAAAATATAATCTTTATTATGTAGAAAGTGGAAAAATATGATTTTGATATTTTTAAAGTATTAAAAATATAATCTTTACTATATAGAAGGCGTAAAAATATAATTTTTTTACATGATAATAATATTAAAAATATCATCTTTGTATATGTAGCAAAATAAAAATCTGATTTTTATTTTATATACGTCGAAATAAAAATATGATTTTTATATATTGAACTTCGAAATAAAAATATGATTTTTATATATTGAACTTCGAAATAAAAATATGATTTTTATATATTGAACTTCGAAATAAAAATATGATTTTTATATATGGAATAGCGAAGTAAAAATTCGATTTTTACATAGGTAGTGAAAGCGGACAACGAAGGTAACAAAAAAGCGAGAACGAAGAAGATTTATATCAAAGAAGAGTCAAGATGTTTGGATAGCTTTCGGTGAGAATTTCTCACCTTTCAATTTCTTTTTCTATTCATATATATATATTAGGATGCAGACGGTGCTTAGTAGCACCCGACACAATCGTCCACAGACCATGGACTTGTTTGTTTGATTGCATAAATTAGTTAGATTATTTGATTGGATTGAATTTTTTGGTGAAATTAAATGGATTGATTGATGTGTGAATGGCGTGGGCCTTCACTAGACCGGGGATAAGGCTAGGCCTTGTCTCGTTTCTAGTATCGTGCCGTTATGCCGCCGAAATTTTCTAAAATATGTTAGAAAAATAAAAATATCATTTTATTGAATAAATGAACCGAATAGAATATTCATAGGTTGAATAAAATGTTTTATCGTTAAAAATATAATTTTTAACGTGAATGTGAATAAATAAATATTCATTTACAAACCGGACGGTTTGTTTATGTACACCTATTTGAAGGACATTGATTGGGACGATAAATTTTACACATCGCCCAACTGCACAAATAAAATTTGTGTTTGATTGTTTGAAACCCCACACGGGTGTTAGGATGAAATTTGAAGTTCACTCATCCTGATTGATTAAATATGTCGATCGATCGATTGACATGCTGTTATAAGCGTTAGATATCTATATTTGATGCTTATACAGGGTAGTGCACTTTGGTTGATGGTTGATTATTTTTCAATGCTATTATATACATGTGTTGTATGGATTCCATATAATTAACTTTATATGGTAATTGATTGGGCCTCATTCCAATTTGAAAAATAAAGAATAATATAAAATAAAAGTTCATGTGTTGACAGTTTCATCCATTGAGATTGGTCATGTGTTGAACGAAATATTTTAGTAATAAAATTTACATCTTCATCAATATAAAATAAAGGTTCATGTGTTGACAGTACTCATCCATTGAGATTGGTCATGTGTTGAACGAAATATTTTGATAATAACAACTATTTTGAAATAGAATATTTGAAAATAGAAATTTATGAAGCCGTGTTGATTAGTTTGATGCCATTTTGACGTGAACGATATTTATATCGACTTTATTCATTTTGAAATGAATTGAATTGAAAACGATTTCGAAATGAATTGAATTGAAAACGATTTCGAAATGAATTGAATTGAAAACGATTTCGAAATGAATTGAATTGAAAACGATTTCGAAATGAATTGAATTGAAAACGATTTCGAAATGAATTGAATTGAAAACGATTTCGAAATGAATTGAATTAAAAACGATTTCAAAATGAATTGAATTGAAAACGATTTCGAAATGAATTGAATTGAAAACGATTTCGAAATGAATTGAATTGAAAACGATTTCGAAATGAATTGAATTAAAAACGATTTCGAAATGAATTGAATTGAAAACGATTTCGAAATGAATTGAATTAAAAACGATTTCGAAATGAATTGAATTGAAAACGATTTCGAAATGAATTGAATTGAAAACGATTTCGAAATGAATTGAATTGAAAACGATTTCGAAATGAATTGAATTGAAAACGATTTCGAAATGAATTGAATTAAAAACGATTTCGAAATGAATTGAATTGAAAACGATTTCGAAATGAATTGAATTGAAAACGATTTCGAAATGAATTGAATTAAAAACGATTTCGAAATGAATTGAATTGAAAACGATTTCGAAATGAATTGAATTGAAAAAGATTTTGGAATGAATTGAATTAAAAACGATTTCGAAATGAATTGAATTAAAAACGATTTCGAAATGAATTGAATTGAAAACGATTTCGAAATGAATTGAATTAAAAACGATTTCGAAATGAAATGAATTGAAAACGAATTCAAATTGAATTGAAAGCGAATTGAAATGAATTCAAATTGAATTGAAATTTGAATTGAATAGAAATGAATTTTAAAACGAATTTATAAAGAAGAATTCAAATTTGATTTGAATTGAAAAGGAAGTTGAAATTGCTTTTGAAACGAATTTAAAACTATTTATATAATTCGTTTTAAATAGAAATCGACGAAATATATATTATATATATAATATATATAATATAATGGCCTGAATAGAACGCGCCGCGCCGCGGTAGTTCGCGAATTTCGACCATTAACTTCGAACGAATATTACGGGAGAGCCGACCGTCGGATTCTCCTAAAACCGGAACCGTTGGGTTCGTATCGAAAAGAGCTTTCTAACGAATATTAGAAATTAGAAATCTAACAGTTGGATTTGGAATTATGTCCAAATCAAATTTGAAAAAGGTCGCTGTAGGTGCAGTTCGATGACCGTTGATGGAAATCGACTGTACAGGCCTCGATAAAATTATTAAAAATAATAATAATTTGTGTAAAATCATAAGAAATGATTTAGAAAGAACTGGGATGAAAAATCCCATATTTGAAAAGATAAAAATAGATTTTTATCGAAATGAACTAGTTTTGAACTAGAACTATAATTCTATTTATTTTTAAATAAATAAATTGAATTTGAAAAGGGTTTTAAAAATAACCAGAATTTCCAATGATTGCATTGGAGTGGATTTGAATCGAAATTGTCTTCGGAATATTTCGATGTTGGAATTCGTGATTATACAGATGTTGTAATGGAAATTTGAAAGATATATATTTATATCGTTATTTCCAATACGACATTTGTTAATCGTAGAATTTGATATTGAATATAAGCCGATATATTTTCTATTCAGAGCCTTATATTGAATATCAAATGTGATTTGGGTTTGTTGCGAATGGTGTCTTCACTAACACTGTTCTTGAACCCAATTGAGAAAAGATTAAATCTTTTTATTTAGATTTAATGAAGTGTACCAATTCACTAATATTTAATTGGAATTGAATAGATATTGATATTGGGTTTATGGTGAACAGTGTTTTAAATAACACTTGTTCTTTAACCCGATAATTAATGGAATGATTTTTGGGTTTATCGTGAACAGTGTTTTAAATAACACTTGTTCTTTAACCCAATAATTAATGGAATGATTTTTGGGTTTATCGTGAACAGTGTTTTAAATAACACTTGTTCTTTAACCCGATAATTAATGGAATGATTTTTGGGTTTATCGTGAACAGTGTTTTAAATAACACTTGTTCTTTTACCCGATAATTAATGGAATGATTTTTGGGTTTATCGTGAACAGTGTTTTAAATAACACTCGTTCTTTAACCCGATAATTAATGAATGTGATTTTTGGGTTTATCGTGAACCGTGTTTTTAAATGACACTGATTCTTTAACCCAGTCGAAGATTAAAACTAAGTGGAGTTTTAATGAATCTTTAATTAGATTGAGATGATCGAGAATGGAGTATCACCAGTTTTGCTCCAGGCGATAGTTAAATCTTTAATTAGATTTGGACGTGAAATGGTAATTGAATTTACCGATAACACTGAGGTGTTAGATATGAAGTATTACCAGTTTTACCTCATGGGATAAGTAGGTTGGGATTGGGAAATTAAAACAAATGATTACTTCGGTAAGGTTCGCTAATCTCGACTAGTTTGAATTGATATTCAAAAATAGATTAAAGAATAAATTCAAGAAATTTATCTTGGATAAAATTAATGGGAACCTTTCCCTATGAACGTGAAATTTAGAAACTAACTGTCGGTTAGCTAAGCATAATGGTTTTCTGGATATTGACCTGATGTTGGTTTCGGCCTTCGGGGTTAATATTTGGGGAATTATTCTCTTGATTAATTTACGGTTAGCGACTGATGAATTGGAATGAGGCGTATGTTGTGTTTGTGTAACACTTATTTAAAATAATACGCTAGTTATTCGGAAAGACCGGGTTTATCCCATTCTGAATAACTGATACGACGATAAGTCGAAGGTGAAGACGATGGTCGAAGACCGGAGGTCTTTACGTCGTTTGGATGATTACTGATGATCTTGATTGGGCTGTACACCCAAGAAGATGGAAACAGTTGGTGATCGTCCAGACGTACTTGGAGATCGATGGATATGCGGGGTACTAGGTGCCTCCGGTTTCGTTCAGACCCAGAACGGACTTGTAAATGGACTGTGTGTCTGACATTGGATTTTAGTCCGTGTGATTGATCTCTATTAAATATATATCTGTTTGGCGGCGGAGAATTTATTCTCTTGCTTAACGCCCTTCTCTGAGACGTACGAGCTCAGGGGTTATATATTGATGGATATCAAACGCATGGAGTGAATTGCCTGTGTGGCATGCCTAAGTGGCAATTGATCGAGGCTTCTGTTGAAAAGCAAAGTCTGGTGGTGATGATCAAAGCACGGCCTTTGTGGCGTAGCTTTGTGTAACGTTTACTTCGCGAGTTTCACACCCGGTATAAACCAAAAACGGGAGAGGACGTCAGGGAGGGCATGCGTTTCTTTCTAGCTAGAAGTGGCGTCAGTGGTTTTACACGCCCTGACGAGTTTGACTTATGTGGTTGTTGCTGTTGCGAGGCGCCTCGGATTGATCGGTCGTTCTCGAACTGATGGAGTCATTTAGTTGGCTCGTTTACGCCCCATAGGGCGGAGAAACGCGTGTTCAGGGTTTAAGTTTAATCCACATCGGTGGACTGGCCCTGAGGATCCAAGAGTCGATGCGTTCTGATCCTGAGACTCGGGCTAGACAGTCTCGAATCGGTTGAGGACTATCTTTTGCCTCGGTTCATAGACGGAAATCCAATTTCCAAATACGTGACATTTGCGGTTTTATTTGTAAACCTATATATGGAGACATGATATATGGTACCCATGCCGCCTATGATTGATACTTATGATTTGAAGTTGTTTTATACACTATGCACTTATTATAGTATCAAACGATTTGTTTTAAACGTATCAAGCATTCTTTGGCTGTTATAAGGGAAAACCCTATCCCCCGGCTTGCGTTGCATTGTGTGATAGGACCTGGGTCTTATAACAGCTTCATTTTTCTTTATTTAGCATTGCGCTGTTTGTTATATGCACTGGTATTCTTGGGAGGAAACCCGTTCCGTGTTATACGGCGTGGTCCCTTGATTTGCCTAACTTTAAAATAAAGATTAACTGTTTTAGTTCTCACACCAGTCCCATGACTGACCTGGAGTTTATTGTTTTAACCTAAACTCTGGGTGCCCTTATTTTGACACGGGCAGCTAGTAGTTTTGGTTTTGCAGATATATATATTCACAGGATCCTGGTTTACAGCTGGAACGATATTCGGAAAGCTTTGTATCCGTATATCTCTTCTAGTTATGTATTGTATTATTTTTCCGCTGCTATGTATTTAAATGTAATTTAAATCTCTTATATTTCTGTGTAATATATATTCATTTATACTCTGTATATTCTTGTAATCTGATGCATTGTTGTAATATACAATGAAATGTTCTTTTATATGCGTTCTGTTGTGGCTTGTTCTCGAACTATCCGACGCTTTCCTTTACGGGGAAGTTACGGGTTTTCACAGTATCAAGCATATTTGGCTATTATAAGGGAAAACCTTATCCTCCGGCTTGCGTTGCATTGTGTGATGGGACCTGGGTCTTATAATAGCCTCATTTTTCCAAAAAGCATTGCGCTGTTTTGTTATATGCACCGGTATTCTTGGGAGGAAACTCATTCCGTGTTATACAACATGGTCCCTTGATATATCTGATTTAAAGTAAAGTTTAAAATAACATTTTTAGTTCTCACACCACTCACATGAATGATCTGGAGTTTATTGTTTTAACCTAAACTCTGGGTGCCCCTATTTTCCGCACGGGCAGCTAGTAGTTTTGGTTTTGCAGATTTATATGCACAGGATCCTGGTTTACAGCTGGAATGATATTCGGAAAGCTCTTTATCCATGTATTACTTTCAGTTTTGTATTGTATTTCGCTGCTATGTATTTAAATATAATTTAAACCTCTGATATTGATCAAATGTATATGATTTATTCATACTCTGTTATATTCTTGTATTCTGATGAAATTGTTGTAATAAGCAATGAAATGTTCTTCTGTTTGTGTTCTGATTTGTCTTGTCCTCAAATCAATCCGGACTTTCCTTCACGGGGAAGTTCGGGTCATTACATACACTAATCTCAATTGTTTAGTTGTATGTCAACCGATTGGTTGACAGACTGTTGTAAGCGTTAATTATTTATATTTAATGCTTATGCAGTTGTATAAGGCACTCTGGATGATGATTGATTGTGTATAATTGTTGTTGTGTACATGTGCATATGAAATCCATATAAATAACATTATATGGTAATTAGCTGTGTCTGATTTCAATTCAGAAAGAACGAATATTTTAAAATAACGAATATTTTAAAATAATATTCAGTAAAGGATTAAAATGTGAATTTGATGTCCGATTTTGGATGGACATGAAAATATTGAAATATATAAAGCCGTATGGATTAGATTTGCGCCATTTTGACACAAACAATATATCGATTTTATTCATTTTTATAATGAATATCGAAAAGGAAATTATTTCAAAATCCGATATTTTGAAAATATTATCATTTAAATAATATAATGATAAGGAATATCCAATTGGGATTTAAAATTGAAATGAAGTTAGAATCGTTTTAAAACGAAAATATAAACGATTTATAAAATACGTTTTAAATGGAAATCGATGAAATTTATATAATCTATATATTATATATATTTAATGACCTGAATAGAATGCGCTGCGCCGCGACTGTTTGCGAATTTTGACCATTGACTTCGAATTGACATTACGGGAGATCCGACGGTCGGATTCTCCTAAAACCGGAACCGTTGGGTTCGTATCGAAAAGAGTTTTCCAAGAATATAAGAGATTTGAAATCTAGCGGTTGGATTTGGAATTATTTCCAAATCAAATTTGGAAAAGGTTGATGTAAGTGCAGTTCGATGAACGTTTATGGAAATCGACTGAATGGGCCTTAATAAAATTATTAAAAATATTAATAATTTGTGTCAAATCAGAATAAATGATTTGGAAAGAATTTTAATGAAAAAATTCCACATTTGTGAAGATAAAAATTTATTTTTATCAAAATGAACTAGTTATTAACTACATTTGAAATCCAATACTTTTTAAATAAAATAAATTGGATTTGAAATGGTTTTAATATAACATGAAATTTCCAATGAACAAATTAGAATGGATTCGAAATGGAGATAATCTTCGGAATATTTCGATATCGGATTCAGTGATTATATGGATATAGTTATGGAAATTTGAAAGATAGATTTATATCGTTATTTCCAATATGATATTTGTTGGTTTCAGAATTTGATATTGAATATAAGCCGATATAATTTCTATTCAGAGCCATGCATTTAATATAAAATGGGATTTTGGGTTTTTCATGAATGATGTCTTCAGTAACACTGTTCTTAAACCCAGTGGAGAAAAGAATAAATCTTTTAATTAAGATTTGGTGAAGTTTTCCAATTAATTAATATTTAATTGAAATTGAATAAAAGAATTGTATTTTGGGTTTGTCGTGAATGGTGTCTTAAATAACACTGTTCTTAAACCTCGAGTGAAAAGGATAAATCTTTTAATTAATATTATTAGAGTTTCCAATTATATTTAATAACTGGAATAAAATGGAATGTGAATTGGGTTTATTGTGAACTGTGTTTCCAATGACATTTGTTCTTTAACCCAATTAACAGTGAAGTTAAGATTTCGAATATATAAGTATTTATTCTAAGATTTAATGGAATTTTCCAAAAGTAAAGTTTTCCAATTTAATATATTAAATTGGAATTGAATGGAATTCGATTTGGTAATAATCGAAGTGAACTTCTGTGGAGGAAGACTATTAATATATATGGATTTTAAAAGGCCTAGTCATTATTCCATTTATATTATTAGTCGGATACGGAAATTGATATCGATTATATATTGATCTGTTTTCCATGAAGATTCCATAATTAATGGAATGTGATTTTGGGTTTATTGTGAACCGTTTTTTAGATGACACTGGTTCTTTGACCCAGTTAAAGACAGGATTACATATCTAACATTGTATTTCGAGCTGTATTGTTGATCCCTGCTAAATATATATCTGTTTGGTGGCGGAGAATTTATTCTCTTGCTTAACACCCTTCTCTAAGACGTACAAACTTAGAGGTTATATATAGACAGAAATCAATGGTAAGGTGTAGATTGTCGATGTGACTTGTTCGGGTTTCCAAAGTTAAAAAATCATTAACTAATGATTATTGGAAGATTAAAACTAAGTGAAGTTTTAATGAATCTTTAATTAGATTGAAATTTGAATGTGATAATTTAAATTATCAAATTTGGGAAATGATCGAGAATAGAGTATCACCAGTTTTTCTCTATGGGATGAATAGTTTGGGATTGGGAAATTTAACAAATGATTACTTCGGTAAGGCTCGATAATCTCGACTAGTTGAGAAACCCTAATTTGGTTTAAAATTGATATCCAAAGGAAGATTAAAGAATAAATTTAAAGAATTTATCTTTGATAAAATTAATGGGAACCTTTCCCCAAGGATATGAATATTTGAAGAAAAGAATATTCAGAATTGGAATGAGACGTATGTTGTGTTTTTATAGCATTTGACTATAAAATACATGAATTATTCAGAAAGGCCAGGTTTATACCCATTCTAAATAATTGATTCGACGATAAGTCGACGATGAGGACGGTGGTTGAAGACCGGAGGTCTTCACATCATTTGGATGATTACTGATGTCTTGATTGGGCCGTACACCCAAGACAAGGTAATAATTAGTGATCATCCATACGTACTTGGATATCGATCGGATATGTGAGGACCTCTCTTCTGTATTGGACATATGGGACGAGGAATAAGGTGCCTCCGGTTTCGTTCAGACGCAGAAAAAACTAGTAAATGAATGTGTGTCTGACATTGGGTTTTATTCTATGTTGATTGACCTCTATTAAATATATATCTGTTTGGTGGCGGAAAATTTATTCTCTTGCTTAACACCCTTCTCCAAGACGTACGAGCTTAGAGATTATATATCGATAGACATCAGTCGCTTGGCACAAATTGTCAATGTGGCATGCGGAGATGCAAATGATCAAGGCTTCTGTTGAAAAGCAGAGTTTTGCGGTTGATGATCAAAGCACGACTTTAAATAGCATAGTTTTGTGTATAGCGTTAATCCGCGAGCCTCACACCTCGGTATGAGTCAAAAACGGGATCGTGACTATAGGGAGTGCATGACATTTCTTTCTAGCTATGGGTGGTTTCATGGTATGGAGCCCAAACATTTATTATATTTTTACCTATGTGGAAGATGGATAGCGAGGCGCCTCAGATATATCGGTTACTACGGAGCCGATGGATAGGTCGATAGGACTGGGAAATGTGTGTTCAGGAATAATTAATCCACTAAAGTATGTGTGGATCGGCCCTGAAGATCCAAGGGTTGCCCCGTGGTGTGTAATCCTGAGGCATTTACTAGAGTGTCTTGAAGCCGGCGAGGACGATCCCTTGCCTCGACTCACGACGGAAATCCAGTTTCCAATACATGACATTTTGGTTTTGAATGTAGAGCCCAGTATGGCGACATAGTAGCATGGGATACTATGTTGTCTATAATTGATACATTTATATTTGAAGTGACTTTGACACTATATACTTACAGTAATATCAAAGTGATTTGTTTTAAACGTACCAAGCATGTTTGGCTATTATAAGGGAAAACTTTATCCTTCGGCTTGCATTGCATTGCGTCATGGGACATGAGTCTTATAATAGCTTCATTTTTCTAAAATCATTGCACTGTTTGTTATATGCACTGGTATTCTTGGGAGAAAACTAGTTCCATGTTATACGGCGTGGTCCCTTGATTTACTCTACTTCTGAAGAAAAGTTTTAAATAGCTGTTTTTAGTTCTCACACCAGTCACATGACTGACCTGGAGTTTATTGTTTTAACCTAAACTCTAGGTGCACCTATTTTCCACACAGGTAGCTAGTAGTTTTGGTTTTGCAGATTATTTTTACAGGATCCTGGATTTACAACTGGAGCTATATTCGGAAAGCTCTGTATCCATGTATTTCTTTCAGTTGTGTTATGTATTATTTTTCCGTTGCTTTGTAATTTGAATCTCTAATATTTATCAAATTTATATTATTTATTCATACTCTGTCATATTCTTGTACTCTGATGTAATTGATGTAATAAACAATGAAATGTTCTATCGTTTGTGTTCTAATTTGTCGTGTTCTCAACTCAATTCGGGCTTTGCCATAAGGGCGAGTTTGGGTCGTTTCAGAAATGCACAAAAGAAAATTTATTCAGTGACATGATGAAAAATGGAAATTGATGAATTGAAACTGGTGAATGATATAAATGAAAAAGTTAAGAATTCAAGTAACTCAAGTATAATGTGTGAATGATTGTCAAAGAAGGGAAATTGTCATAACATACCATTAAAAGCCTGAGCATTACATGAGCCAATAAATATGACTCATAATCAATTCATGTCAATAATGGAATTAACAATTCCTTGATGCGTTTTTTGGTTGTTTATCAAACAGGTGTATTTGGAAGCAATATAAATTTATTTCACGTAAAAATTATCATAAAATATATTAAATTCAATAAACATAATTAGAATGTTTGCACTAAATTCAGAAAATGTTGCGGCAGTTTTGAAAGTATCCATTATCAGAAGATAAAAAATCTATTTTTTTAAGTAAATTAGATCTTTAGAGAGCATTGGAATGGCCATAAAGGCAGAAACATTTTCTACATACCATTAAAAGCCCAAGCAAATAAAACGGCGGTTATTTATTAAATATACATCAATTCCTAATTTTTACTTCTCATATATTTGATCGAATAGTTTGTATTTCTCATTTTGTACAGTAAACAATCAATGCAATGCATTTTAGTAAACATTCAATTATACAAATGTATTTTATGGTCAGACCAAATAAAATAGAAATCATATAGAAAGGAAATACCTAGAACAAAAGAAATGAATATAGAGATGGTAATTTGGGAATTTTACGGTCGAACCAAATAAAGATTAGTGGGAATTATTTTGTAGATAGATAGATGAGAATATCTTTAAATTTCAATTATAATGACAATTTATAAAATTTCTCAAATGACATTTCTTGGAGAATACTAGAATATTTCTTCATTTCTTGCAATTAATACCTATCTTCCAATATTGCATATATGATCAAACTATTTCAATAACATGCGTGTATGCTCACCCTATTATCATGAAACAGTGTTGAAAACCATAAGGTATAATACACCAAAAATTTGTTCATAAA
This sequence comes from Allium sativum, assembly GCA_030737875.1. Taxonomy (NCBI): domain Eukaryota; kingdom Viridiplantae; phylum Streptophyta; class Magnoliopsida; order Asparagales; family Amaryllidaceae; genus Allium; species Allium sativum. Next base: position 2,780 of record JASFAX010004100.1, on the reverse strand, counting down.
TTTTCCCATAAATGCTGTTTTTTTTTACTTTTAGATAACAAAAAAATTCACCTAATACAAAGTTGTGCTTTTACCATAGGATTATGTAACAACATTAGTTGTTATAAGAAACTTAAAATTTGCATTTTTTTCATAGCAATCGATTGTAAAAACCTACATTATCACTTTCTTTCTTCAGACTTTAGAAGAGATGCACCGCCTTATCAGTGTTCTACTCCTACATGATATGAAAGGTTGTTGAGTTATTTTAAATTTAATTTGTTAGAATATTTCAATTATGTGGGCCACACATTTAAATATATTATGTTACACCATTTTGGTGTGAATGCCAATTAAAGTGGTCAAATAAGGTAAATAATATTCATTGTCATAAATATTTGTAATTCCTTTCAGAATAAAAAATTAATGAGAATATCTTTAAATTTCGGTAGTTGATAAAATTGCTCAAATGACATTTCTGGGAGAATACTAGAATATTTCTTTTATTTCTTGCATTTAATACCTATCTTCCAATATTGCATATATGCTCAACCTATTATCAATAACATGCATGTATGCTCACCCGATTATCATGAAACAGTGTTGAAAATCATAAGATATAACACATCAAAAATTTGTTCATAAATTTTCCCATAACTGCTGTTTTTTTTTACTTATAGATAACAAAAAAAATCACCTAATACAATGGTGTGCTTTTACCATAGGATTATATAACAACATCAGTTGCTATAAGAAACTTAAAATTTGCATTTTTTCATAGCAATCAATTGCAAAAACCTACGTTGTCACTTCCTTTCTTCAGATTTTAGAAGAGATTAACCGCCTTATCAATGCTCTGCTCCTACATGGTATGAAAGGTTGTTGAGTTATTTTAAATTTAATTTGTTAGAATATTTCAAATATGTATATGGGCCACACATTTAAATTTATTATGTAACACTATTTAGGTGTGAATGCCAATTAAAGTGGTCAAATAAGGTAATAATATTCATTGGCATAAATATTTGTAATTCTTTCAGAGTATATAATTAATGAGAATATCTTTAAATTTCAATTATAATGATAGTTGATAAAATTTCTCAAATGACATTTCTTGGAGAATACTAGAATATTTTTTTTCATTTCTTGCAATTAATACCTGTCTTCCAATATTGCATATATGCTCAAGCTATTTGCAATAACATGTGTGTATGCTCACCCTATTATCATGAAACAGTGTAGAAAACCATAAGATATAATGCATCAAAAATTTGTTGCACAAATTTTCCTATAATTGTTGTTTTGTTTTTTTACTTATGGATAACAAAAAAATTCACCTAATACAAAGTTGTTATTTTACCATAGGATTATGTAATAACATCAGTTGTTATAAGAAACTTAAAATTTGCATTTTTTTCATAGCAATCAATTGTAAAAACCTACATTATCACTTTCTTTCTTCATATTTTAGAAGAGATGCACCGCCTTATCAGTGTTTTGCTCCCACATGGTATGAGTGGATGCTGAGTTATTTTAAATTTAATTTGTTAGAATATTTTAATTATGTGGTCACACATTTAACTATATTGTGTAACACTATTTAGTTGTGAATGCCAATTAAAGTGGTCAAATAGGGTAATAATATTCATTGGCATAAATATTCTGCTGTTATGGAAGGAATGCATATAGAATGGAATATTTTTCACTTTGCTAAAGGCCTAACTAAAAATATTACACTATTATATAAATTAGGGGTCATGGTCCCTCAATTACACAAGTTTTCAGCATATTCTCTTTATCCCCTCTAAACAAATACATTTATATCTAAACTTTTGTCAATTTGGAAGATCCATAACCAAGTCGGTCCTCTTTAACAAACGCTCATGGATTCAGTTGATGAAAGCAACAACTATCAATTAAGATCTAAAGCTTGTGTCAGCTTTAATAATCAAAACAATGTCTTAATTAGGTTAATCCTCTCTCTGTAAATATTTATGGATTCAAGTATGGCTTCTGCTAATACATTTTAAAAATATATGTGTTTCCTAAAATGCACTGTCGAAATAGTATATTACAGATCTGAATATAAATAGTTACATAATAATAAGTTTTTTTGCATAGTATATTATTGTTCACCATTGATTCAGTATCATTGTGATATAATTGTTGCTTCCTTATTTTACTTTCTAATTTTATACATTGATAGTTTAAGAAATATTTGCAGCTCTTATGGAGACTCTTTTTAATCCATTTGTATTCAATACTCTCTTTGGACCGTAAATTAAAAATATTGAAAGAGCTTTTATTTGATTCATTGGCTATATTTCATATTTGCATTTGGCTACAATGTATATGTAGTGTTTATATAACTAAAAGTGTGATAATTTCCATGATAGTAGATTTTAGTACTTTAATTCGATGATAAATAATGCATATATTTTATTGCATTCCTAAAATGCACTGTCAAAATAATATATTACAGATTTGAATATAAATAGTTACATAACATTAAGTTCCTTTTTGTGTATATTATATTATTGTTCACCAGTGATTCGATATCATCATGGTGAAATTGTTGCTTCCTTATTTTCCTTTCTAATTTTATACATTGACAGTTTAAAAAAATGTTTGCAGCTCTTATTGAGGCTCTTTTTAATCCATTTCTATTCAATACTCTCTTTGGACTATAAATTAAAAATATTGAAAGAGCTTTTATTTGATTCATTGGCTATATTTCATATTTGCATTTGGCTACAATGTATATGTAGTGTTTGTATAACTAGAGGTGTGATAATTTTCTT
>JASFAX010004099.1:0-40363 GCA_030737875.1 Allium sativum | reverse complement strand
AATTGAACTGGGGCTGGGGCTAATTCTGATCGGATTCGCCAGAATTTGGCCGGGAACGATGGAAAGGTAGCCGCCGTCGATGATAAGGGTATCGGGTTTTTTTTATTTTTTTAGAGAAATTTAATTATAAAAGGAATTATTCTATTCGTCGATATTTATATTAATTCAAAAATTAGGGTTTCTCCTTACAAACTCCATTTCAAACCCAACGACTGTTGCCCCTAGCTAAATACTCCCATTCCGAATACAATGGAATATGTTTTGTAAGCCCATTCGACTGTTTTAGTCGGTTATTCTTCAAATTAAAATATAAAAAATTCAAATTCTTATTTGAACGTACATTTTAATTTGCCGGGGCCACATACTGATTCCAAAAATTCCCGAAAAATAAATCTAGCTATGTTGGGATGACACGTTCCCAACGAAATTAATTTCGTCGAATTTGGAGACCGTTTGAAAAATGGACTTTTCTGGTCGATCCAATTCAAACTGAAATTACCGAATGCGTTTCCCTTTGCCACACTCACATTTTAATTCCAAAAATTATGGAATTTGAAAGATAGCAATAATTTGTAATTCCGGATCCAACCCAAGTGGTTTCGTCGAAAGTGGAGGTTGTTTGCAAAATGTCTACTTTTACCAGCTATATTTATATTAAATTTCATAGCGACTACTCTGAATATTCAACTGGCCATAACTTTTGATTCCTGCTATAAAATTTCGATTTTTCGGATTCGTTAGAAACATATTTTCAAAAAGATTTTAATATTTTTGGTTTTACTAAAATCTGGTTTATTTTGAATCTTGTACATTCGGTCAAAGTTCAGAGTCAATTTTCAAACTATTGCGCCATTTTAGGCTCGCTATATAATTAAAATAAATTTTTAGTCGTTATTATTTAAAATAAATAGTTTTAAATATTCCAAATTCATTACAATAGCCAAATTAAAAATTTTAAATTGGTTTTGATTTTCTGGGTTATTACAATCTCCCCCACTTAAAACTTTTCGTCCCCGAAAAGGAAACAATAGTAAAGTAGGAATCAAAACGGAAACGCAGATTATTGTAAATGTACCATGCACCAGAGATAATCAGAGATGTCCGCTCGGCAATTGGGATAAGCATGGTTAATGCTCTGTTCGATTTCCCAAGTACAGTCTCCAGGATCTCCACTCTGCTGCACTTTAACTAAATGAACTTTCTTGTTCCTTAGCTCTTTAGTTTCTTTGCCAATAGTCTTTATCGGCTCTCTTCTCATAGCCAATTCTGGAGTAATTTCCAAGTCCTATTGCGGTGCTTCTTCTACAACTAGATCTGGATCATGCACATGCTTTTGGAGTTGAGATACATGAAACACATCATGTACTCCAGGCAACCAGTCAGGTAATTGAAACCTATAAGCAAGAGTTCCAATCCTTTCAAGTATAGGAAATGGAACAATAAATCTAGGTGCCGACTTCCCTGTTTTTCTGAATCGGACTACTCCTCTCATCGGAGAAACTCTCAAATAAACATGATCACCAACAGAAAATGCTAAATCTCTTCTTCTAGAATCCGCATAACTTTTTTGTCGGCTTTGAGCTGTTTGTAATCGTTTCTTGATGAAATCGAATTTGTCTGAAGCTTCACGAATCATATCGGGACACAATACGAGTCGATTTCCAGGTTCTACCTAACACGCAGGAGATCTACATGGTCTACAATACAACGCTTCAAATGGTGACATTTCCAAGCTCGCTTGGTAGCTGTTGTTGTATGAGAACTCAGCCAAATGCAAGTGATCTTCCTATGATCCGCCAAAATCAATTATACAAGCCCGCAATAAATCTTCTAGTATACGGTTCACCCTCTCAGTTTGGCCATCTTTTTGAGGATGATAGGCGGTGCTTAGATTCATCTTTGTTCCCAATTCTGTTTGGAATGCTTCCCATAATTTACAAGCAAAAATTGGGTCTCTATCACTGACAATGCTGATGGGGACTCTATGCAGTTTAACAATTTCTTTGAAATAAATCTGTGCAATACTTTGAGCGGTTCTATTGGATCTGACAGATATGAAATGGGCGGTCTTCATGAAACGATCTACGATCACCTAAATACTGTCATTTCCTTTCTTGGTTTAGGGCAAACCATCTACTAAATCTATGGAAATTCGCTCCCGCTTCCAATTCGGAATTTCTAATGATTGCAACAATCCGGCAAGTTTTTGTTAATCGCTTTTGACTTGCTGGCAAGTAGAGCACCTGCTAACATATAAAGAGATGTCCCTCTTCATGGACCTCCACCAGAAGGTGCGTTTGATATCATTATACATTTTACTCACTCCTGGATGGATACTAAGTTTAGAGTTATGACATTCATCCAGTACTTCTCTCCGGAGTACAGAAATGTTTGGAACAAAAATTCGGCCTTTTAACCTCAGAACCCCATTGTTATCAATCTGAAAACTCAAGGGCTCGCCTTTCCGAATTCTCTCTCTGATCCTCTGAATGAAGTGATTATCCTTCTGAAAAGCAGATATTTTATCAATCAATGAAGGCATAATTATAAGATTGGCGATGATTTCGGTTTTTCTGCTAAGCGCATCAGCTACAACGTTGGCTTTCCCCGGCGTATACAAGATATCTAGATCATACGCTGCGAGAAATTCTAGCCAATGTTGTTGTCTCAAGTTCAAGTCTTTCTGGGTGAACAAATACTTCAAGGACTGATGATTTGTATATAATTCAAATTTCTCACCCAATAGATAGTGCCTCCATATTTCCATAGCAAACACGATGGCTAACGATTCAAGATCATGAGTTGCATAATTCTTCTCATGCGGCTTCAACTGATGGCTAGCATAAGTGACTACTTGGCCTCTTTGCATTAATACCGCACAAAGACCTACAATAGAAGCATTCGTCCAAACCATCAAATCCTGATTGCCATCGATAATCGTTAATACTAGAGCAGTTGTCATTTTTAATTTCAGCTCTTGGAAAGCTGCCTTACATTCCAAAGTCCAATTAAATCTTGCGTGCTTCTTAGTTAGATTTGTTAATGAACCGGATATCTTTGAAAAATCCTTAATGAATTTTCGATAATAGCTAGCTAATCCTAGAAAACTCCAGACTTCTGTGGGTGTAGTAGGCTGCTTCCAATCTTGAATTGCTTTAATCTTGCTGGGATCCACAGAAATTCCTTTCTTTGATACCACGTGACCAAGGAACTTCACTTCATCTTTCGAAAATATACATTTAGAAAATTTAGCTTTGAAGACGTTTTTTTCAAAATTCCCAACACTTGTTCTAAATGTTTTTCATGCTCACTTTCTGACTTGGAGTAGATTAAAATATCATCGATGAATACCAGAACAAATTTATTTAAGACTTCTCTGATTCATTAAATCGACAAAGTATGCTGGAGCGTTACATAAGCCGAATGACATTACTAACCACTCATAAAATATGTCTGGACCTCTAAAAGTTGTTAAAGGAACACATTCTTAGGCAATTCTTAGTTGATGGAAACCTATAGCTAGGTTTATTCTGGAAAATACTCGTGCTCCTTTTAATTGATCCAACGAATTATCGATGCGTGGTAATGGATATTTAGTTTTGAGCATCTGCTTGTTGAGGTCTCGGTAATCAACACACAATCGGAGAGTACTGTCTGACTTTGGAACAAACACTACTGTTGCTCCCCAATTTGAAAAGCTAGGCCTGATCAGACCTTTCCATAGCAGTTGTCTAGTTTGATCGCCCAATTCTTCTTTTTCTTTCAGAGCTATTCTTCGAATTGGATGCACTACTAGCCTGGCATTCAGAACTAAGTCGATCCTGAATTCAATTTCTCTTTGCGAAGGTAAGTTATCGACTTCTTCGAACACATCCATATAATGTTTAACGACAGGAATGTTTTCTAATAAAGTGGGAATAACTTCTAGTGCAGACCAAAACTCTTTTCTATCGGTTTCTGAGCTACGACATGGTATAGTAATATGTCCAAGCTTTGTTTTAATTTTAACTTCTCTTTCGGCACATCTTACTTTGGCCTCGTATTTTGTTAACCAGTCCAGTCCAAGTATGATACCAAATTCAGAAAAGCTCATGATGATCAAATCAAAGAAAACTTGTAACAAGAATAAGAGACCGACACTCTACAATATGAACTGAGAACAATAGAATCTCCTATCGGATTATGAAATCTTATCGATTCTTTGAGCTTTCTTAATTTTAACTTTAACTTTTTAACAGTGTTACTTGCAATAAAACTTTGTGATGCACCAGTGTCAAATAATACAGAAACAGGAATATTTTTAATAGTAAGGGTACCTCCCAAAACATCGGGTTTACCTGTCCAATATGAAATAGCTGGAGAATTCACCCCATCGTATACATGCGCAACTTCGGCCTTTTTCAGCAATGGACAATCTTTGACAAGATGCCCTATCCGGCGGCAATTGTAGCATGATTTAGAGTTGCGGGGGTTCTGACTAGAGCTTGATTGGTTGGCCTTCTGCCGCTTCGGAGCGGTGCATACATTGGCATAATGTCCAGCTTGACCGCAGTTGCAACAACTTCCCCTAGGTGGCCTATCTGTTTGCGTCTTGACATTTGCTACCACGTTGCTTGATTCGGGCTGCCTTTCAGAAGCCTTGCGCTTGTTGCCCTCTTGATTCTTTGCACGATTTACTTGCATGTTCCTCAAATCCAAGCTTTCATAATTACACACCATATCAACCATGTCGGCGAATGTAAGCTTAACATGGCTCATTCCCCAATTCTGGTACCTGCACTGAAGTCCATGGATGAACCTCTTATTCTTCGCCTTAATAGTCAGAACGAGCTCTGGTGCATAGCAGGAAAGCTGAGTAAACCTGTTGAGGTATTCTTGAATGGTGCGATCACCTTGTTAGAGATTGGAAAACTCGTCATGCAGGCGCTCCGTCTCCTTCTCGGGAATGAACTTCTCTTTGAATAACACTTTGAATTCATCCCAAGACATCTCCACATCTAGCTCATTCAAGGTAATGGCTTCCCACCATAGTTGTGCCTCATTTTGCAATAACCAAGCACCCATGAAGCTTTTCCTATGATCCTCAAGAGCTAAGCCAGCGAAGATCTTCTCACATGTTTTTAACCAACCTAAGGCTTCAGTAATAGTGCCCGTGCAAGAGAATGTCTTTCCTCCAAGATTCTTATACTTCTTTGCCAATCGGTCCAAATCAAACTGTTGCGGGGGCGGTAGTGGTTGAATCAAAGGCTCCTCGACAATGGGAATATTCCCCCATCCTCTACCTCGGCCTCCTCTACCTCTAGCTGCCCGGGTAGCCATCTAAGTCAGATCTGTATAAGCAAGAAAAGAGTCAAGCCCACAGAAATGATAATTTTAAGATATGGTAAAAGCAGAAGAATATATGAAAAGGAAACGATGCGCTGATCAAATTATTTTGCTATTTCGCTTAGCTCATTCTAGGACATTACTAATCCTATATCTAATGAGGTACTCGCCTTAGAACACTACTGATTCTATTTTGACGAGGTGTTTAATGTGTTCAATTCCAGAACTAAGATTAATCAAAGCTCTAATACCAGCTGTGACGATCCCGAAATCCCGTGTCGCGAAATTAAGTATAATCATTGGAATATAACACATTAATCATCATTAGCAGAGTACAGATAATAGCATAAACATGAAATAAAATATTTTTACATCAATATGACAGCGGAATCATAAAATGTAATAACATCAGAGTAGCACAGTGCAGGATACAACTTAGTGCATAAAGGAAATGATCGGTCTACATCAAGATCACTGGGACATATATATCAGAGAATACATAATAGAAGTAAATCAGTCTTTATCGCGGTAAGCGGAATCATATACACAAGATACTACTGGCGGTAATGTCAAATAGCCAAAATAAAGATAAAGCAAGTCCTCGCCATATAAGCCAAAAGTGCACTCCATGCTGCAGTGCAAAGTCAAAATACAACATGTCGCCTATCACTAGGCTTCCCATGTGAAAATAAGGGCACCTGAGTTTGCAAAGTGAAATAAACTATGAGTCAATCATGGGACTGGTATGAGAAATCTACTTAACTGATTGAACAACAATAATAAGGCAAATCATAGGACCACGCCGCTTTTGCGGAATGGGTTTACTCCAGTGATTGCCAGTGCATGAGTTGAAGTAAATATTTTAAACAACGCAATGCATTTTAGAAAGAATGAAGCCGTTATAGGACTCAAGTCCCATCACACAATGCAACGCACGCCGGAGGATAGAGTTTTACCTTATAATGGCCAAAATATGCTTAATACGTGTAAAGCAAAATCGTTTGGTATTATTACTAGTGCATATATATTTCAAAAGCAAATTCAATCATAAATATCAATCTTAGACGACATGGATACCATACATCATGTCGCCATATATAGGTTTACAATCAAATCCGTAATTTCGTATTGGAAATTTGGACGACATCATGAGTCGAGGCAAGGGATGTACTCCTCGCCGGCTTCGAGACACTCTAGCGAATGCCTCAGGGATCAGACGCTGGCGAACCCTTGGATCTTCAGGGTCGGCCACACATAGCGGATTAGTTATACCTGAACACACGTTTCTCGGTCCTATCGGACCTATATCCATTGGCTCCGTAGAGACCGATATATCTGAGGCGCCTCGCATTCCAACAACCACATAGGTAAAAATATAATAATGTCAGGGCTTGTAAAACGCTGACACCACCCATAGCTAGAAAGAAACGTCGTGCACTGCCTGAGGTCACGATCCCGTTTTTGACTCATACTGAGGTATGAGGCTCGCGAATTAACGCCATACACAAAGCTATGCCCTTTAAGGTTGTTCTTTGATCATCAACTACAGGACTCTGCTTTTAACAAAAGCCTTGATCACTGCATCTCCGCATGCCACATGGGAAATTCACGCCATGCGACTGATTTCTATCGATATATAACTTCTGAGCTCGTATGTCTTAGAGAAGGGCGTTAAGCAAGAGAATAAATTCTCCACCGCCAAACAGATATATATTTAATAGAGATCAATCAACACAGAATAAAATCCAATGTCAGACACACATCCATTTACAAGTTCGTTCTGGGTCTGAACGAAACCAGAGGCACCTTATTCCTCGTTCCATATGTCCAATATGGAAGAGAGGCCCTCGCACATCCGGACGATCAACAAGTACGTCTAGACCACTGCCACTGTAACCTCATCAAGGGAGCTACCCATCTCAAAGGCATCAGTAGTAATTTACACGATGTGAAGATCACCGGTCTTGCACCGTCTTCATATCTTCGACATTTATTCGTCGATCAACTATTTGAAATGAGAATTAACTCGGCCTTTTCAAATAATTCACGTATATTAGAATTCAAAATAATTATTTCCATGGTTAAATTATTCGACATCCACATTTCAGTTCTTTAATTTAATATTCATGTCAACCACATTCAAACCATCAAATTTCAAGCAAACCAAGTAAAATCGTTTTATTTCCATTCGATATCGCTTATAATATTTTATAACGATATATCGCTATTTTTATTTATTTAAAAATAGCTCCGTTTAATTAAACGACGTTTCAGGTCGTGCGATGGCACTGGCCTGTTTTCCTTTAGATTTGATTTACACATATCTGACAATCTAACCGTTGGATCCTAACAAAATTTATATCATTGGAAAGATTTTTCCAAAGCGAACCTAATGGTTCCTGTTTCGGGGAAATCCGATGGTCGGATTCCTCGGTATAATCATTTAAAAATACGATTCCAAAACACGAACTACAGCTGCGCGATTCGTTTATTTTATTTTATATTTATATATATATATATATATATATAAATATAATTCATTCTGGCATTGTTTTTATTCAAATTTGAATTAAACATTTCACACAATCCAACCGTCGGATCTCGACAAATTTATATCATTGGAAAGATTTTTCCAAAGTGGACCCAAGGTTCTGGTTCGGGGAAATCCGATGATCGGATTCCTCGGTATAATCGTTTAAAATTACGATTCCAAAACACGAACTACAGCTGCGCGATTCGTTTATTTTAATTTATATTTATATATATAAATATAATTCATTTGATGATTTCTATATCATTTTTTTTCACTTCAAATATTTCGCTAATGCCTTTAAATTTTAGAAATTTTTTCCATAACCTCCTTTGTACGGGAAGGGGTTTGGACATTTATTGGGTCGTATTAGGCACCCAATAAATCCTAAAAAGCAAACAGATATTTATAGTGATATATTCTTTGTCCACAGGGGAGGGTGTATAGATCATAATTCCAAAGAATAAATTCTCGTCACCATATAAATATTTTTGTCCCTTAATGACTAGAGAGACGTGATTATTGTCATCTCCAGACCCATGTGGGGTTTTTATTAATCTGGCAATTTACAGTTACATTTTATATAGTCCATATCAGTCTTTGGTTCAACCTGAAATATAGTCATCACTATATAAGCCTCTCGCTTGTATGGTAAATCTTCAACCTCATTACATAAGCTCCAAATTCTTATGTGGTATATGATAAGGTATGTTATCTTCAAGAAGTATGCCATGTAGTGTTGTTCAAAATTAATTGTTACTATGCTATGGCGATATTTATGATTTCACATAGAACAACCAGCACTTCCGCATCCAATGGCATTCACAGGAGTTTATATAATAATAAAATTGCGCAGCCAACTCATTAAGGCTTACCTATTCGTCGGGCACGCAAATATATTCTTTACTCAACATCTAATACATTCTCCTGTTCAACACATGTATATATATATGCAGAACTAAGCTAAAAATAATATTTCTAGTGAACAAATGTTTATTTCAACACAGGGTTAGATTTAACACTTCATACATAGGATAAAAATGATGTTTTTGGCGAACAAAAATATGTTTCAACACATGTGTATTTTTAGTGAGTCATATACATGATAAAAATGATATTTTTATCATTCAAAATATTTTTTCAACAGATGAATGTTTTTAGCACTCATATTTACAATAAAAATGTTAATTTTATTGTTCAATCCTTTTATTCAACTCATGAATACTTCAACACATGAATATTTCAACACATGAGTATTTCATATAGTTCATACATATAATAAAAATGCGATTTTTATTGTTAAAACAATTTATTTCAAACACTAATATTTTATATACTTCATACGTAAGATAAAAATGTTATTTTTGTTGTTAAAACAATTTATTTAAAACACTAATAATTTATATACTTCATACGTAAGATAAAAATGTTATTTTTGTTGTTAAAACAATTTATTTAAAACACTAATATTTTATGTAGTCCATATATATATATATATATATGATAAAAATGTGATTTTTATCTTTCAAAGAATTTATTCAATACATGAATGTTATTCAACACATGAATTTCTCAACACATGAATATCTCAACACATGAATATTTCATGTACTTCATATATATGATTTTTATCTTTCAAAGAATTTATTCAACACATGAATTTCTCAACACATGAATATCTCAACACATCAACATTTCATATACTCATACGCATAATAAAAATGTGATTTTTATTATCTAAACAATTTATTAAACACATGAATATAATTCAACGTAAGAAAATAATTCAAACACATGGATATTTCTGAAAATTTCGGCAGCATAACGGGAGGGGATTTAAAACGGGCACCGCCCCGAGTATGGCTCCTCGCACTACCTTAGGCCTCGCGCCGTTCCATAAGGGGCTTATCTAAATGATCTAAGATCAATTTCATATCATATGAATTTTCCACAAATAATTCCAATTCGTTTTCAACCACAAACAATTATTTTCAACCACAATCCATCATTCTCAACCATTTGCAATATCACAAATTTTCACACTAATCACAATCAATTCATATTGTCCATGGTTTGTGGATGAGAGGAGTGTGTATATATATATGTACGTATATAAATATATTTCATTTCCATTTCAACTCCTTTTCAACGCATATATGATTTATACAACGCATGTATAATTTATACATCGCTCATATAAATTACACAACGCCCATACATGAGGTATGCAATGCGTATATAACTTATACTTTGCTTATATAATTTATAACACGCATTTCCATTCCATATTTGAGTTTAGAAGTCTCATATCGCTTTTTAATCCTTCTGAAATTGTAGCGAGCTCGGAATGCGTTCTAGCTTCTTCTAGAATGTAGATGATGTCGCTACCAGTCTGATGTCTCCGGTTTCACTGGATTTCAACAACATATGTTTAAGATATTATTTTTATACTAAAATCATGATTTGCAAAACTTAGAAGTGTTATAATTTATTTAAAATAAAACAGTCGTAAGCTTAGCTTAACCCTTCGAACTAGGGTTTCGATCTTTCACTCCAATCGTTGCACGAGGTTGAAATCAGTTGGCGCCACGCTCTAGAGCTCGAAGAGGCGTGCAAATCGATGGGTGGAGCATTCAGTTCGATGGCGGATCCAGGGTGCGGCGGCGTGCTGAAGTCGTGAACTTTGAGGGGGTGTAACTCGACGATGGAGTAACGAGTGGTGCTCCTTATATGGATTTGAAGATGGGAGGGAGTACTTCAAAAAATTGAACTGGGGCTGGGGCTAATTCTGATCGGATTCGCCGGAATTTGGCCAGGGACGATGGAAAGGCAGCCGCCATCGACGAAAGGGTATCGGGGCATTTTTTTTATTTTTATAGAGAAATTTAATTATGAAAGGAATTATTCTATTCGCCGATATTTATATTAATTCAAAAATTAGGTTTTCTCATTACGAACTCCATTTCAAACCTAGCGACTATCGCCACTAGCTAAATACTCCCATTCCGCACACAATGGAATATGTTTTGTAAGCCCATTCGACTGGTTCAGTCGATTATTCTTCGAATTAAAATATAAAACATTCAAATTCCGATTTAAACGTACATTTTAATTTGCCGAGGCCATATACTGATTCCAAAAATTTCCGAAAAATAAATCTAGCTATGGTGGGACGATACAGTCCCAATGAAATTAATTTCATCGAATTTGGAGACCGTTTGAAAAATGGACTTTTTATGGTCGATCCAATTCAAACTGAAATTACCGAATGAGTTTCCCTTTGCCACGCTCACATTTTAATTACAAAAATTATGGAATTTGAAACCTAGCAATAATTTGCCATTCCGGATCCAACCAAAGTGGTTTCGTCAAAAGCGGAGGTCGTTTGGAAAATGTCTACTTTTACCGGCTATATTTATATTAAATTTCATAGCGACTACTCCGAATATTCAACTGGCCATAACTTTTGATTCCCGCTATAAAATTTCGATTTTTCGGATTCATTAGAAAGATATTTTCGAATAAATTTAAATATTTTTGGTTTTACTAAAATGCGGTTTATTTTGAATCTTATACATTCAGTCTAAGTTCGAAGTCAATTTTCAAACTGTCGCGCCATTTCAGGCTCGCTATATTATTAAAATAAATTTTTAGTCATTATTATTTAAAATAAATCGTTTTAAATATTCCAAATTCATTAAAATAGCCAAATTAAAAATTTTAAATTGGTTCTGATTTTCCGAGTTGTTACATGAACTATTAAAATCTTGATTACTCATGAATCTTGAATCTCTAGAACTATACAGTCTTTAGTATTTAAGTCATGTATACATATTCTGTATATATGTCTATATATTCTACATAAAGATGTTAGTATATATACTTTATAATAAATGATAATTGAGACAAGGTTTTTGTCATCAAAACTCCATTCTCCAACATATATGTTTCATAATTTGTGTCTCCTGAGTGGAAGCACTGTACTTAGAGAGTCAAGGGTTGGAGTCTACAGTTCTCGTGGAAAAGATGTCAAAGCTAGGCATACGAGAAGGACTTTGAGTTTTTGCATAAGTAGAATATGATCAAATTGGAAAGCTTCAACAAGGTGGTATTTTTCCAAAAGGATATGCTTGATAAGAGGAAGAAGGAATCATCTGAAGTTGGTTAGAGATCAAACGAGAAAGCAGTGGATATGCATAAGTCTTTGCAGACTGCTAAGTCCGGGAGTTGCTTGAGCTGGAATCGCTTATCGAAATTCTAGGTGACACGCGGTGGCATAGTGTGGGGAGAGAGTTGAGATGGTTCATAAATACATTTATTTTCATGGTGAAGGTTGATAGGTCTTACATAAAAGGGGTACTTTGAACACTTTGTTGGCAAAAGATGGCGTTGCTAGAGTTTGTTGACAAAGTGCAATGGGTGATGGTCATGCTGAAGCTCATTAGGGGAAGTAACCATGGTGTCTTGTCCGAGAAGATGCTTAGAGTATGAGGATGCAGGGGGAGTTGGTATGCTTTCAAGGAAATATAGTATCAAGGTGAAGGTTGTTAGATTTCGTGATACAATATTTCCATTTGCAGAAGATTTGGAAGATATTATTGACTATGGTGATACAATATTTCCATTTACAGAAGATTTGGGAAATATTTTTAATTTGAGTAATATAATATTTCCAACTGTAGAAGGTTTGGAAGATATCAGAAAATTTATTTCCTCTTTTGTAAAATTATATAGGGCAATAAATTACCTACATAGGTGGAAGAATATGTAGAAGTTTTTTTGGGGATATTGAAGTAAGGAATTCATTCACTGATTGGTTTATTAAACAAGGAATCTTATCAGGATCAAATAATTTGGAGAATTAATTAGGTATTGATTTATAACCATAAATCAATTACTTCAACCCCAAGTATTAATCCTTATATAAGGATAGGGATTAGGTGAATGTATGCATTATCCCTAAAAGTTGTATTTCTTCTTCTTCCTCCCTTCATCAGCTTTTTCTTATTTAAAAAAGTAATAAAATCTCCTCTCCCCAAATGGACATACACTAACAAGACGTTAGCGGAACCACTATAATTCTATTGTGCTCTTTCTTTTATTGCTTGATCTGTGATTGTTCTGCTGGTGACAATCTATTGTTTGTTTTGCCTCACCATCAATTTGTTCCTATTTATTTTTCCGCAAGGTTGGGTTTTATTCCCAAGGTGTTTTTTGGGAAACTTTTCTCTACCGTGCTCTTTGTCGATATGTTCCAAACTTCGTTTCATTTAGGTTTTAACTGGTCTTATATTTTTAATTTCCAGTAGTTTCATATTTGGGATTATCCTTTACTAATTAATATTTGTTTCCATGTAGGATTTTGTTTCATCCACACAAGTGTATCTTAACTATGGTCATGCCATACTGTTGCAACTAATTTTTTTCTGTGTTGCAATCAATTCTAAATATTTGCATTACTTGCTTTTATCTGTCTTAAAATATAATTTATTAGGATTTTCTTATATATATTTTTTAGTTTTGAGTTTAAATGTTGAATTAAAAGCTAAAAGATTTCTATTTAAGTAAAAAAAATCTATAAGGTTTTCTAATTTTGATATATGTTGATTTTTAACAAAACAACTTTTATCTTTTCCGTTTAAGAATTTATAGTTTTCGGACTAATCAAATATATTTTTCCACGTACGTATACCATTGGGCTAATAAGCTTTGATATTTCAGCTGTTTAGAATGCTCATTTCCCTAATTATTCCGCAAAATTCATATTCTAAATAAACTCTTCATATTTTACTAGTTTTGCATATGTTTGTTAAAAGTTCATTTAATAATATATATTGGCTTAAGTAAAATAGCTTAGAAAATATAACTTATATTATTGGCTTAACATATATTTAATTCACATAATTTAATGTATTTTTCTCACACATTTACCTTAATATATGTACATTTAATTTACACCGCTTATTGTATTTTTCTCACAAATTCGCCTTATTATTTAATTTACATTTGCGGCTTTGACATTTGCTGAAGTAACAATCCTTCGCTTGAGCTTATTAGCAATTCTGAATTATTTCAGTTTCAATTTTCTCTCTCTTTCATTTGAACTTTCTTATATGATACAATATTATTGAAATCTATGTTTGCATATTGAATTAAAAGTCTATTAACTCTATTAAAAAAATAGCTAAAAGGTTTCCTATTTTATTACATGATGATATTCACAAATTTGTTTTTTTTAAAAGTTTAAGGCTCATACTTTTGAGGCTAATCAAAAAAAATTCTATTGATTTATGCTTATCGACTTTATTTTTTCTCTTATTAAGAATGTTAATTTTATGTTGATTTATACATTTGGGAAATGACACTTTAATTTGTTCGGATAGTTTGAGTGATCGATTGAGTAATATCTGAGGTTGTTGAGTGTAAGACATGCTTAATATATTATTTATCATCCCTGTAAGATGAGAGGGTTTTGACTTGAGAAAACTATAAGCTTTGTTTGCTAGTGGTTATCATTTCGTCAAGAGTCCATATTTGAGTATTTTTATGGTTCCTTATATTGAAATTTCGAGAACGAAGTATTCTAAGTAGGGGAGAGTGTAACAACCCAGAGTTTTGGATGGTTCGTATTTAAATATATGAATTATTTAATATCCGAATTTTGGATTAAATGATAATAATATTATTTAATTAGCTTTTATATCCCACTTTGAATAACAGAAAATGATGATAAACTAGTTTTAGAAAGATATTTACAAAAATACGTTCTTTAGAAAAAATATTGATAATGTGACCGAAAATAATGTTATCAATAAACAATTTTTTGACAGTCTTGTTCAAACTTTTCTTCATACGCTAAGAGAACACTTAATGAAATAAAAATATTTTGCACTAAACCCATAAGAAGCTTCTGAGACAAATCTATTTTAAGTATGAATGAGAAAATCAGCATAAATGAATAGTCTTAAAAAGTGAGCATGGAAAAATGTGATTTTTTTCCAACTGCTTGAATTCACCCTACGTGGTGTTTAAACTGCTTTATGCAACTTATAGTGTTATACATCATGCGTAGTGCTACTGATTTTCTAGTAGATAGTTAAATGGTTTATCTTTTGTTCCTTGTTTGTATTTTATTATTTGCTGTAATAAAATTGGATGAAACACTATAAAAATGGATGGTCTTGCAAAAAAGGAACATAAATGGGTAGTCTTAAAGGCTAAGTAAACGATAAAGGAGAAGTTGTGTGTACTGAAGCTTTGCTAGGGTTGTAGGGATTTTTTTTATCTTTATCCATCTCATTTTCAGGGCTATATAAGGGGAGGCATATCCTTAGTGTTATTTACAAATTCATAAAGTTTGGAAGAAGTGGCAGGGTTGAAAATGGTAAAAGTACCTAAACACTCATCCACTAATTAATCTCTAATTTTTTCTAAGGTTAACCAAATATAAGACATCATAAGAAGCATGATAAACAAGTAATATGTAACATCTTGAGATTTTGCTACAATTTAAAATATTAAATTTAATGTGTTTTTGAACAAATTTTGTTTTAGTTATTAATTTTTTTTTATTTATGTCATATATTGATAAGGTATGAACTAAACTTGTCTTGTTAACCAATGAATTTCAGTAGCTTTATAAGATAACAATTTATGTTTGATACATTACTTATGTTGAAATTAAAGATTTATATTGGATTAACAACATAAAATAAATTAACTGATTTTGAGATTTATTTATATTGATAATTCTAATTTATTGGATATGGTAGTGTACAGATCCATTTGATCGTGTAATGAATTTCAAATGAGTTATAATAGTAATAGCCTGCATTGATTGAAAATGTAACTATGATTGGTTTGTGCTGTTAAATATTGAAAGTTGACATTTAATATTAAATTATTTATATTAAATTGGGTTAAGAAGTTCATAATTTAATCTTTATGATTTGATTGTGAAATTGTATAGTGGAAACTTAAGTAAATTGTTTAAGTAATTAATTCAACTTATTTTGATAGTGGTGACTTGTATTAGTTGCATATAAAACTTATGATTTTGTTTATATGGATAATCCTTGAAAGTTAGAATTAATATTAATTAGTTTAATGAAATTGATTGCTGTGATTTATAATTGAAATAGAACTTGAATTGCAAATAATGAAAAATTGAATTAGCAATCTACGATAGTTGATTTATAAGTTATGTTAATTTATTTGTATTGATTTGAATAGAGTTTATAAACCTTTGAATTTAATTTAAAGGTGAATAAACGAAAATGAATATTTTAATATACTAATAAACTGGTTAAAATTTTCATTTCGCAAATGATCTCATAATTCAATGAAATTAGTTTTATTGGATCCAGAATTGTAAATTATTATAAGATCTAAAATTTCGTAGCCATCAGAATTATATTTTGATCGTAAGAAATTAAAACACGTATATAATCGGGTTTTAGAACAAACTACTAAAGACTTTGGAATCGGGCTTTGAAACCTATTCCATTGCATTCAGAAGGCGTCAAAACCTATTGTTAGGCTGTAAGCAGGCCTGATTTAGACACAGGCCCATTTTTGGCTTTAAAACACGTTAAACGATGAATAATAATATTATTTAATTATAATTTCCGAAACCCTAATTCAGCCGTCGTTCTCCATTTCAATGGCCACCCCAATTCGAAATTGCTATCCTTAATTTCTTCCGATCGTTCAATGAATTAAAAATTTTCCAAAGCCAAAATCGTACAGCATCGAGAAAACTCTCAATCCATACGGATAATTGGGGTTACTTCGATCTATATTCACTGGAATTTGGCAATGTATCGTTCGCTATTCAAAGGAGTTTCGGGATGCTAGATGCAGCCGAGTGGGGCCAGGCTTTGGCCGAGGGCGGAGCTCGCGAGGGTATAGGCGGCGGTGGAGTTGGATCGGGTCACGGCTGCTTCTTAGGCAATGTGTGGTTGAAGATCCAAGGCGGTGATGGGTTGTGGTTATTCACGAAGCAGGTTATCGAGAAGGAGAAGGCGGTCTTATTTTTTAGTATGCTGAGGTGGCTATTTTTTTTTAATTTTTGGTCCCATTTTGTTTTTTTTTTTTTTGTTTTTTTTGAAATTCAAATCACGTTAACACTTGTAACTTTTCCATACGAGCTCCAATTGACATGCGGTTGTTGCGTTAGAATCGTATCGACGAGCTCTTCGCGATGTCGCTAGTTTGGACTGATTCTAAGACAGTTAAATTTTGAGGCTTGTTTTCGATTTCAAACACGTTCAGAACCAAAGGTGAGTGATTAAACCCACTCACACCTAACTAAAATATTTGATTGTTAGTTAAATTAAATTTATGTTACGATATGATTGTATTGTTTGCTGTTTGACTGTTTAAATTGATTATTTATGTTAATCTGTATAGACAATATAATTTAATTTAACTCTTATTAAAATTTGTATGGTTAGAATTAAATTTCTAGTTTAAAACCTCGTACCTGATCACTAGTATACTGATATTATATTGAACTATTTAGATGTATCTATTTTGATGGATTCCTTGAAATTATATATTTAATGTATTGATATGTAATTCATCTTGTTATCGACATTATTTATATATGTTATTGATTTTGTTGTTTAATCCCAACTGTTACCCTAGATGTTACGGGCATCGAATAAACCCGGGATTAATCATTAAAATGAATTAAGAACGTTGGTTGAAATGATAAATCTGTATTACCCTGATTTGGATTGAAATGATATATATCCTTTCCCAAAATACTAAAAATTAAATTTTAAGTATTAGTTGGCCATAGAATAGAAAATTATATACAGACACCGGTTGGTTAAATAAAAATTATTTTAACCTTGAATTTTGGATTATTGTTTTAAAGACAAAATAAATGATATTATTAATCGATTTTCTTTAAATTTGAACTTTTGAGCTTTGTAATTTTTAATTTTAAAGAATTCGTAAATGTGGAAAATTGAAGTTAAAAACTGAATTGAGTATGAACTAAATTTATTGAAATTGAATTGTTTATCCATATTTGATATTTACTTTAAATTAACTTGATTTTTAGTAATAATTGAATTGTGAACTAAATATTTTATAAACGAATAATTCAAAGTGAGAATTATGATTGAAATTCAATTATTTGAATTGAATTATTAAAATGAATTATTTGAAATCGAACTGTTGAATCGAATTGAAATATAAATGGGAAGAGTCAAATCCTTTTGAATTAAGATATCAATTTTTTTTTGAATTAATTTTAAACTGGAATATGATTTCCAGTTGGTTAAATTTTGAAGAAACAATTCTAATTCCAACTATGGTATTTTAAACCATTTTATAAACTATTTTTAATAATAATTATTTTCTTTATAAACTATTTACCTTATAACTATTTTATTTTATTACTTACTTTAAATAAACCATTTTAATAATTAACCATTTATTTTATAATCTATTTTAATATTTTAACTATAGATTTTACTAAATCTGAAATTTCTATTTTAAACACAAATTGTTTATTTTCAAACTATTTCAATTATATATCTAAACTATTTTAAATATATTTAACTATTTTAATATTCAAATTATGTTAAATTTGGAATTGTTTCATGATTTAAGTATGGTTTTAAATGAATATTTTATTATGAAATATTCTATCTTGACTATTGAAACGAGTTCAAAGAAAAATATGTTATTTTGATATGAAGTATGAATCTCTTTGGAATGTAAAAGAACCGAATGGTGTGAAAAATGTAAACGTTTGGTTGTTAAAGAGACTGGGATCGGATATTGTCATACTCTCTACCAATACCGAAAACCATTTTCACAACTGTGTACGCAGTGGAGTTCCAGAATGAAGTAGGCTGGTTTGGCAAATGCTATTGGAATGAAGTAAGAGAACAATGATGGATGTCCTTGACCTTCATGTCATAATTAAAATGACTAAAACATGGCTATACCGGACCAAGTGGGGTTAGCTACCTTCATGGTAACACTTCTTTCTTTATTACTATAGTCCCTTAGTTTGACTTATTTGATTTGATACGCATCCGTGATTTGGGAGTGTTGTTTGAGGTGGGCAGTAGTCGCGGCTATGCGTTACTGAAACGACCCGAACTTCCCCATGAAGGAAAGCCCGGATTGAATTGAGAATAAGACAAATCAGAACACAAACAGAAGAACACTTCATTGCTTATTACAACAATTTCATCAGAATACAAGAACATACAGAGTATGGATTACATATTACACATTTACTAAATATCAGAGATCTACAATTACAATGCAGCGGAAAAATAATACATAACACAACTAAAAAGAATATACGGATACAGAGCATTCCGAATATCATTCCAGCTGTAAACCAGGATCCTGTGAATACAAATCTGCAAAACCAAAACTACTAGATTCCCGTGTGGAAAATAGGGGCACCCAGAGTTTAGGTTAAAACAATAAACTCCAGGACAGTCATGTGACTGGTATGAGAATTAAAACAATTATTAATCTTTATTTTAAAGTTAAGTAAATCAAGGAACCACACCGTATAAGACGGAACGGGTTTCCTCCCAAGAATACCAGTGCATAAAACAAACAGCGCAATGCTAAATAAAGAACAATGAAGCTATTATAAGACCCAGGCCCCATCACTCAATGCAACTCAAGCCGGAGGATAGGGTTTTACCTTATAATAGCCGAAGAATGCCTGATACGCTAAATTTCATCTTTTATTATTACTATAAGTGAAGAAAACAACTTCAAATATAAATGTATCAATCATAGACGGCATGGGTACCATATATCATGTCGCCATTCTAATTATACAATTAAAACCGCATGATGTCGTATTGGAAGTTGGATTTCCATCGTGAACTACGGCAAGGGATCATCCTTGCCGCTTTGAGACAATCTAGCCCATGTCTCAGGCAAGTACTCTGTCAAGCCTTTAGATCGTCAGGGCTGGTCCACTCGATGTGGATTAAAATGCCTGAACACTGCATTTCCCCGCCTTATGGGGCGTAATGAGCCAAATGACTTCATCGACCCCGGATCAACCGATATAACTGAATCGCCTCCTATCCATCATCCACATAAGTAAAATGCCAGTGCGTGCAAAACGCTGACATCATTCCTAGCTAGAAGGAAACACACGCCCTCCCTGAGGTCCTCTCCCGTTTCTGGTTCACACCGTTGTATGAGGCTCGCGAATTAACGCTACACAAAGCTACGCTATATTAAAGACATGCTTTGATCATCAACCACAAGACATTGCTTTTCAACAGAAGCCTTGATCATTTTCATCTCAGCAAGCCACACAGGCAATTCACGCTATACAACCGATGTCTATCAATCACACAAAATGAAATCCGATGTCAGACACACATCCATTTAAAATTCGTTTGGGGTCTTAACGAAACCGGAGGCACCTTTTCCTCCCTCATATGTCCAATACAGGGGAGAGGCCCTCGCATATCCATCGATCTCCAAGTACGTCTGCACGATCACCACTTATTACCTTGCCTTGGGTGTATAGCCCAATCAAGACATCAGTAATCATCCAAATGATGTGAAGACCTCCGGTCTTCAACCACCGTCTTCATCCTTGACGCATCGTCGATTCACTTATTTAGAATGGGATAAACCCGGTCTTTCTGAATAACTCGCGTATATAATAAACAAGTGCTATAAAAATACAACATACGCCTCATTCTAATCCAGAATATTTCTTTATCCAAATATTCATATACTTTAGGAAAGGTTCCCATTAATTTTATCAAAAATAAATTCTTTAAATTTATTCTTTAATCTTCTTTTGGATATCAATTCAATCTAATTAAAGATGCATTAAAACTCCACTTGGTTTTAATCTTCCTAGAAATCAATATTAACGATTGTTTAACTTGGGAAATCATATCCTGTCTGAAACGACCCAAACTTCCCAGTAAAGGAAAGACTGGACTGCTTTGAGAACAACACACATCAGAACACAAACTGAAGAACATTTTATTGATGTTACAACAATTACATCAGACTACAAGAATATTTCAGAGTATGAATAAATGTTACACAATAGAAATACAATAATATCGGAGATTTAAATTGCATTTAAATAGCAGTGGAAAAAATAATACAAATATACAACCGAAAGGAATACAGGATACAGAGCTTTCTGAATACCGCTTCAGCTGTAAGCCAGGATCCTGTAAATATATCTGCAAAAGCTACCCGACTGCCCATGTGGAAAATATGGGCACCCGAGTTTGCCAGTGAAACAAACTACAGGTCAGTCATGGGACTGGTATGAATAATCTTACTTAACTTATCTAATAATAAGGCTAATCACAGGACCACGCCGCTAACGCGGAATGGGTTTACTCCATTGGATTGCCAGTGCATAAAATAAGGTAAATCGTTAAACAACGCAATGCTTTTTAGAAAAATGAAACCATTATAAGACCCAAGTCCCATCACACAATGCAACACAAACCGGAGGATAGGTTTTTACCTTATAATGGTTAAAAGTTGCTTGATACGATAAAAACGGATTTGATATTAGTGTGTATATATATGGGTATATATATTTAAAAACTTTTCAATCATAATGTATCAATCATGGACGGCATAGTACCCCATCCTACTATGTCGCCATACTAGTTCTACAATCAAAACCGCAAGGTCGTATTGGAAATTGGATTCCCATCATGAGTCGAGGCTAGGGGCAAGCTCCTCTCTGATTCGAGACACTCTAACAAATGCCTCAGGATCCCCCGTAGTGAACCCTTGGAGCGGTAGGCCCGGTCCCTGCCTATCGGCAGTGGATTAGTTATGCCTGAACACACGTTTCCCGGTTCCTTTGAACCTATAGTATGACCACTAACGGCCTACAAAAATCCGAGGCGCCTCAAAATCCATCATCCACATAAGTAAAATGCCATCCAGTTTAAGCACTGACACTACCAATAGCTAGAAAGAAACGTGTGCACTCCCTACGGTCCATATCCCGTTTTTGACTCATACCGGGGTGTGAGGCTCGCGAAGTCACGATATACACAAAGCTATGGCGTAATAGGCTAAACTTTGATCATCCCACAAGGCCCTGCTTTTCAACAAAAGCCTTGATCCATTGCATCTTGGCGTGCCACATTGACAATTCACGCCATGCGATCAATCACTATTAATATATACTAGGGTGTTAAGTAGAGAATAAATCCTCCACCACCAAACAGACATACATTAACAGAAATCGATTTAATTCACATGGAACGAAATCCAATGTCAGACACGCATCCATTTACAAGCTTATGCTCTGGGTCTGAGCGAAAACCAAATCCGAACAATCAACAATAGTCCGGATGGCTACCACTGAAGCCCCTTCAAGGTAGCTACTCCCATCAAGGATCTTTGTAGCAACACATCCATTCGATGTGAAGATCATCGGTCTTTAACCACCGTCTTCATCTTCGACTCTTCATCGTCGTAGTAATTATTCGGAATGGGTTAGACTCGGTCTTTCCGAATAATTCACGTATTTTTATAATTAAAAATCAAGTACTATAAAAGCACATCGAACGTCTCATTCCAATTTAGAATATTCTTCTAATAGATATTCACATTATTATATCAAAGATAAATTCTTTACTTTATACTTAAATCTTTCTTTAAAGATTTATTAAAACACAATTTGGTTTTAAATATCACACAAATCATTATTCAATGATTATTTGAATTTAATAAATTAACCTTATCTTTAACTAGGTTAAAGAACTAATGTCATTTAAAACATAGTTCATGGTAAACCCAAAATCATTTTCCATAAAATATGGAATCTTCACAGAAGTCAAATCAATATATAATCGCTATAAATTTCTGTATTTGACCAATAATATAAATGGAATAACGACAAAGTCTCTTAAATTCCATATGTAGTGTCGGTCTTCTTTTACAGAAGCTTATCTCGTTTATTATAATTCGAATTCTATTCAATTCCAACCTAATATATTAAATTGGAAAACATTACTTTTGGAAAATTCCCCTTTGAATCTTAATAAAAGATTTATAAATTCCAAATCATAATCCTCACTGTCAGTTGAGTTAAAGAACAAATGTCGCTTAAAAACATAGTTCACAATAAACCCAACTCACATTCATCTTATTTCAACCACTAAATACAATTGAAAACTTTAATAATCTAGATTAAAAGATTATTTTCTTCATACGGGGTTTAAGAACAGGGTTATTTAAGACACTATTCACGACAAACCCAAATCCAATTTATTTAATTTAATTTTCAATTAAATATTAGCAAATAGGAAAACTTCATTAAATCTTAATTTAATGATTTATTCTAGTTAATAACTAGTTCATTTAAATAAAAATATATTTTTCTAAAATACATTCTTTTTCTAAAATATTCTTTCTAAGATATTTTCTAAAATATTCTTTTTTTAGAATATTCTTTATTGGAATGTGACTCAATCATCAACCATATATTGCATGTAATCAATAATCATGACAAATAATTATCAAGCATCCAAATAACAACCAAAGTGAATTCTACACTAAATATTGGGACTAGTGTAGGTCAAATATCATCCTAATACCCGTGTGGGGTTTCATCCATCAACCAAATAATAAATTATTTGTGCACTTGGGCGGTGTGTGGAAATTATCGTCCCAATCACATAGACATGTCGGGTAACTTGTAAATGGGAGTGTAATATTCAATTTGAATATACAAACATTATATTTATCACATCAAACATTTCAACATCATAAACATATAATTTCAACATCGTAGACATATATTTCAATTCTTTTTATTGTGAACAAATGACAATAAAAATCTAGTCTTTTAATTTTATTGTCACCAATGCTACAATAAAATATAATCCTTTAATTCTATATGACAATAAAAACTAATCCTTTATTTCAATTACCCTAAAGATGTTATCTTTATTTTCTAATCTTTTCATTGTAACCAAATGACTATAAGGATATAATCCTTTTATTCTAATCCTTTCAATGGAATCTAAACTACATTAAAAATGTAATTTTTAATGTACAATCTTTTTATTGAAAACAAAGTGTCAATAAAAATATAATCTTTTATCTCAATCTTTTTATTGTAAACAAAATGACAGACTTGACTAATTCTTTTTTAATGTAAAGAAAATATGATGATTTTGTTTAATCCTTTTTATGTAAACAAAATGTGAATCTTGTTATAATCCTTTTAATGTAAACCAAATGTAAAATTGTGTTATAATTCTTTTTAAATAAACAAAAATGTGATAATTTTTCTTCACTAATCATGTTTTACCCAAAAATGATATTTTCTCATAACATCCTTTTTTTAAATGAGTAAAATGTACATTTTTGTTTAATTCTTTTTTATGAATATTAATTACATAGAAATGTCATTTTACATGGTAACACATTCTAACCAAGGTTTTATTCTTTCTAATAATTCATTTATATAACAATGTAAATTACATGTTCACCAGTTTCAAACAAAGATTCATTCTTTTTAAAATGACCAAATCTGATAATTTTGTCTAATTCCTTTAAATAAACAAAATGTTAAATTTGTCAAATCCTTTTAAATGAACAAAATGTTAATTTTGTCAAGTTCCTTTAAATGACCAAAAATGAATGTTTTCAACTCATTCCCTTTAATTTGCAAAAATGTATGTTTTGACACAAATAATAATATTTTATATCACTAACATGTTTTTAACACAAAATGATATTTTACATTCTATAATCAAGTTTGTCAAGATGTTATTTCATTTCTCTAGTCATTCTTTTGATAAGATGTACATTTCTGTCTCAACTAATATAATTGATAAAAATGCATATTTGGTTTTAACTAGTGTAGATTGACCAAAACTGAATAATTTGTTTTAACTAATGTAAATTGATAAAAGTGAATAATTTGTTTTAACTAATGTAGATTGACAAAAATGTATATTTTGCATTAGTGAATATAAAAAGAAAGAACAAACTTTATTTCCAAAATATGCTTGCACTTGTGAATGCAAATAAAAGAACAAAACTTTAGTTTCAATATGTGTTTGCGTTTGTGAATGCAAATAAAAGAACA
The DNA here is from genome assembly GCA_030737875.1 of Allium sativum. Classification (NCBI taxonomy): domain Eukaryota; kingdom Viridiplantae; phylum Streptophyta; class Magnoliopsida; order Asparagales; family Amaryllidaceae; genus Allium; species Allium sativum. The sequence goes on along the minus strand of JASFAX010004099.1, from coordinate 15,401 downwards.
AAACTTTATTTTCAATATGTGTTTGCATTTGTGAATGCAAATAAAAGAACAAAACTTTATTTTCAATATGTGTTTGCATTTGTGAATGCAAATAAAAGAACAAAACTTTATTTTCAATATGTGTTTGGATTTGTGAATGCAAATAAAAGAACAAAACTTTATTTTCAATATGTGTTTGGATTTGTGAATGCAAATAAAAGAACAAAACTTTATTTTCAATATGTGTTTGCATTTGTGAATGCAAATAAAAGAACAAAACTTTATTTTCAATATGTGTTTGCATTTGTGAATGCAAATAAAAAGGTGAACTCTTATTTCCAAGTTTTATTTACTTTAGAGAACACAAATAAAAAGATGTACTTTTATTTCCATGTCATATTTGTATTGAAAAATGCAAATAAAAGGATGAACTTTATTTCTATGTTTGTTTTTGTGTTGAAGACACAAGCAAAAAGGTAATTAATTTTCCTATGTTTATATGTGTGTTAAGAACACAAATAAAAAGGCAATTCATTTTTTTAATGAATTGATAATCTAGACCAATTCCATTAAAAAGTGACAAATCATATTTTAATGTTGTATTGATAAACTAAATCAATACAATAGAATGACAAATTTTATTTTTATGATGAATTAATAAATCAGATCAATTCAATAAAATAAATTTAAAAGTGATGGCAAACTTTGAATTTCAGATGACCAATAAAAGTGAATTTTTGTTTGTCTAACAAATTCTGTATTTTAATTCATTAATCGTGTTTTAAAAAAAAAATGAACATTTTATTCTAATGTTCATTGCCTAACAAAAGTTGTTCATTTATTGTTAATATAACAAATCAAAATGGTAATCTTGTTTTGTCGAAAATTTTATCTCGACACACACTGGAAATGATCCATCCAAACATGCTATTTCTATGTCAACACTAATGATCGAACAAACATGATATTTTGATCAATCAATAATACATTCAGCAATTGGTCAACACAGAACAAATCATCATTGCAATAATCATGTATACAATCATGAATATGAAATAAATATAAATTCACATTTGAAATAGATCATTATTCTTAATAAAAAAAATAGAAATCTCACATTGCTTTTTAATTCTGATATGAAATTCCCTGAATTTTCAACACGCTCAGTTTCAACTCTAGTCAGTGTCATGTCATAGATCTCCTCTTCACGATTTCAATGCTTTCAGTTTCGTTTGATTTCGTTGCTGTATGGATGAGTTACAGGATTTTAAAGATGTGATAACATTTATAAACAATTAATTTATAAATAAACTCCACTTGACCTTCTATAACGTTTTTTTTAAGCGCTGTCCTTCTTCTGAAATTACATCGTCTTCCTTCACCGAATAAACCCAATTCGTTCCAGAAGAGAACCCACTCGCGCCCGCTTCCAGAAGCCACCAGCACCCGATCCGACTTCACCCTCACCAGCGCCTCCACGGCGGCTGCTCGCGCCCCAAGACCAAGCCGACTCGGTGGGGCCCGCTCCTCTAAATCCGCACCTAAAGTTGGTGCTTTCTCGACCAATTTCCGACCTCCACCGCCTCTCATCTTCAATCATCACCGTATGATATTGAAGCTTTCGGAATTCTCTTCGATTTGTGCATGGGTTGAGGTTCTAATTCGTTATGGATTGAAAGAAATTAGCAAGGAAAATTAGGAGCGTTGTGGCCATCGAGATTGGTAGAAGGCGGCTGTAGAAGAATAGGGTTAAGGCTTGCATATTTTATACTGTGTATTTTATACTATTTATTTATTTTCAATTAAAGAAAATGGTCGTTCGTTGATACCAACACCGAATCGAACCCAACGAATGTCGCCCCTAGCTACTAACCTCCGTCCCGGACACAATGGAATATGTTTCGTAACCCAGTTCGGCTGTTACGATATGTTTTTCTTTAAATTCAATTATAAATCATTTAATTATTAAATTCAAACGTATATTTTAAATTACCGAGGACACATACGGACTCTAAAAATTACAGAAAAATTATTTCTAGTTATGTTTTGACGATACGGTTCTAACGAGACTAATTTCGTCGAATTCTGAGACCGTTTGAAAAATGGCCATTTTTATGTCGATTAAATTTGACTGAAACAGTCGAAACACATTTTCTTCTGGCACGCTCACATATTAATTCGAAAAATTATAAAAATTGAAACTTAGCAATAATTTGACATTCCGGTTCCAACAAAAGTGGTTTCGTCGAGAACAGAGGTCGTTTGAAAAATGACTATTTTTAAGGGCAATATATTATATTAAAATATATATATATATATATTCTACAGCGACTTTTCTAAATTTTAAACATGGGCATAACTTTTGATTTCTAAAGTGAAATTTCAATTTCCTACATTCATTAGAAAGATATGATTAAACAGATTTAAATATTTCTGGTTTCGCTCAATTCTGATTTAAAATGAATCTTGTACATTCAGTCAAAGTTCAAATTCAAATTTTCAAACTGCAACGCTGTTTTAAACTCCTTTTATAATTAAATTGAATTTGTTCGTTTTAAAATAAATTTTTAGTCGTTCTTATTTAAAATAAATTATTTTAAATATTAAAATCCACTAAAATTTCTAAAATAAAAATTTTTAATTAGCCCCAAAATTCCGGGTTGTTACACTGTCTTAAACTGAGTTAAAGAACCAATGTCATTTAAAACACGGTTCAAGATAAACCCAAAATCACATTCCATTCCATCAGCCTTTAACTGTAAATTAGCAAGTGAACAATTCCCAAAGTAATAACCCCGAAGGTCGAAACTAACATGTAAAGACCCGTAAATTCCCGCTTTTTGGATCGACCATAAACCACACAAGTCTGACCCAAAAAGGTTGGAAATCTACAAATACTTTATCTTTGGGAATAAAACAACATCAGAACAATAACAACAGACTTTTATTACATCATGATAACGTAACATCAGAGTACAGAATATCAGAGTACATTGAGATAAATTACAGCGGAAGATAAATTACAATATTTTAATACAATACAGCGGAAACAATGAAATAGATACAGCGGAAGATAACTATGCTCTGGACACAGCTTTAAGCTTCAATCCAGCATCCTGCTCGAGATAAGAACCTGTAGACAAACTACTCGACTACCCGTGTGGAAAGAGGGCACCCGAGTTTGTAAAGGTGGAAACAAACAACGGGTCAGTTATGGGACTGGTGTGAGAATTCTTAACTAATTTAACTAATAGTAATAAAGCAAATCCAAGGACCACGCCGCTAACACGGAACAGGTTTACTCCAATGGATTGTTAGTGCATAAACTAAAGTAAATCGTTAAAACAATGCCATGCTTTTTACAAAAATGAAACCATCATAAGACCCAAGTCCCATCACACAATGCAACGCAAACTGGAGGATAGGGGTTTACCTTATAATGGTCAAAAATGCTTGATACGATAAAAACGATATATAATATTAGTGTGTATATGTTTTAAAAACATTTCAAAGTAAATGTATCAATCCTAGGAAGAATAGTATCCCATACTACTATGCCTCCATACTAGTAATACAATCAAAACCGCATGAGGTCGTATTGGAAATTTGGTTTCCATCATGAGTCAAGGCTAGGGAGAAGCTCCTTACCGATTCGAGACACTCTAGCAAATGTCTCAGGATTCCCCGAAGTTAACCCTTGGATCCTGCAGGGCCGGTCCACACATACGATTTTGCGGATTGGCAATTCCTGAACACACGTTTCCCAGACCTATAGGACCTATCATCCGAGGCGCCTCATTCCATCATCCACTTAAGTAAAATTCCGGGCCGTGTTAAAACCCAAACACCACTTCTAGCTAGAAAGAAACGTGCTGCTCTCCCTGCGTTCCCTTCTCCCGTTTTAGACTTCTCCGGTGTGTGAGGCTCGCGAAGTCACGCTATACACAAAGCTATGCCTAAACAGGCTATGCTTTGATCATCCCACAAGGCCTGCTTTTCAACAAGAAACCTTGATCATTGCATCTTAGTATGCCACACTGTCACTCCATATCACACTACCAATCCTTTGCCGAAATATATGAAAGGGTGTTAAGCAAGAGAATAAATTCTCCACCACCAAACATTCATACATTTGACAGAAAATCAATAAATACAATATGAAGGAGTACAATGTCAGACACACATTCCATTTATAAGCTTATGCTCTGGGTCTGAGCGAAAGCCAAATCCGTACTAATCAACACTACGTCCGGACGGCCACCACTTAGCCCCTTCAAGGTAGCTACTCCAATCACGGGCATCAGTAGTTGTCGTCTATTCGATGTGAAGATCGCCGATCTTCAATCGCCATCTTCAACCCTTGAATTTTAAACGTCATTCAAATTATTTGGAATGAGATAGACTCGGACTTTCCAAATAATTCTCGTATATATATAAGTTGGAAATCATTTCATATCGTTATTAGTAATTTGTAACGATTTATCTTTAATTTTATATATATAAAAATAATTAAATTTCATTCCATTAACGTAATTACATAACAAGTAGTGAATGTTTTGCTTCACAACCTATCGAAATGTTTATAATGTGTAATGAAATTTATTTTATTTCATTACATTTTGCTAACGAAAAACATTCCTATTCGACGTACAATGTACACACCATAATGTTTATTTTTATTTTCATACACATACACATCTTATACATAACAATGTACATTTTCTTGTTTCATCCTTCGAATTACACAAAATGTATTTCTTGTATCATACCAATTCCAACAAAAATGAGCATTTTTGTGTTTCATTTCAATTTCAACAAACGAATATTTTTGTTCATCCACTTTTACTTCTACAAAAATGAGTATTTTTGTTTGTTTATTTCAATGTAACAAAATTGATAATTTTGTTATCTTTTCAATGCAAAACACAAAAATAATAATTTTACAAACAAAACGACAATTTTGTGTGCTAATCTATTTACATGAAAATATAATTTCCATATCTTTAATCTTTTTAATGAAAATCTAATCCATTAAAATATAAGTTTCATCGTTATAATCTTTACTGAAATTCTTTTACATGGGTATGTAAATTTCATACCGTTATCCTTTTTAATAAAAATTCAATTGATTAAAATGTAAATCTTTTACTTTAAGTTCTATTTACATGAAAATGTAATTTTCCTTCTTTTATTCACATTAAAATGTATACTTTTCTTTTTACATTAAAAATGTAACTTTCATCTTTTTAAGTATAAACAAAAGTTAAGTCTTTTATTTTGACAAAAACGGTGATAAACAATATGACCTTTCATTTTTAACAAAAGAATATTAAAAATATTCTTTTTAACTTTCACCAAAAATGAAAATTGTTTGTTAAATTTCAAAACACAAGCAAAATGAATGATTTCTTTTTTATTACGAACAAAAATGAATGTGTTTTATTTCATTCTTTGCATTTGACAAAATAAATATTTTTGTCCTCCATTTACATTTGATAACAATGTATATTTTTATCATTATTTCACATTTGACAAAAAGATTTTCCATACATATCATATACACAAAATGTATATTTTGTGTGTTAATCCAATTACAACAAAAATGAATATTTTTGTACGTCACTTATAATTTAACAAAAATGAGTATTTTTGTGTCATTCAAGTCCTAACCAAAAATGCAATGTATTTTGGTGTCAATTTCATTTCTATACAAATGAATATATTTTTGTTTTTTTAATTTCCATGTAACAAAAATAATAATTTTGCTATTTTTTAATGCCAAACAAAAATAATAATTCTTATCTCTTTCAATGCAAAACCAAAATGATCTTGACTTTTTATAATGGCAATGTAAATTCTATTCTTAGGTGACATCATAAAAATGTAATTTTAATTTACAATGTAATATCATACTTTAATTACATAATAAAAATGTAATTCTAATTTACAGTGCAGAATCTCATTTATAGTTACATATAAAAATGTAAATTTTGTTCGCATAGAAAATCCCATATCATAGCTACATTGGGAAATGTAAATTTTGTTCGCTTGCCAAATTTCATATCATAGTTACAAATAAAAATATAATTTTTATTTGCATCGCCAATTGCATATCATAGTTTCAAATAAAAATGTAATTTTTATTTGCATAGCAAATATTATATCTTTAGTTCAAATAAAAATGTAATTTTTATTTGCAATGCAAGTTCTCTTTCTAAGTTACATAATAAAAATGTAATCTTTATCATCAATGCACATTTCTACTTTTGTTTACATATAAAAATGTAAATTTCATTTACAATGCAAGTTCATACTTTTGTTTACATAATAAAAATGTAAATTTCATTTACAATGCAAGTTCATACTTTTGTTTACATAATAAAAATGTAAATTTCATTTCTACCATTTTACATTGACAAAAATATGATTTTTGTCGCTACTACTTTACATTGGCAAAAATGTTCATTTCTACCTGACATAACGTGACAGTAAAAATATTGTTTTTCTAATTAACACAACATAACAGTGAAAATATTTATTTCTAAATAATATGACATGACGGTGAAATTATTCATTTCTAAATAACATAACATGATGCTATTATCTAATGCAACATTTTATATTAAAAATGTACTTTTTCTCAACACAAAAATATTCTAACTAAATTGCGATTTTTGTGTTGACGGTTCTAACATAACATGAAATGAATATTTTATGTTGACGGTTCCAACATAACCTAAAATGAATATTTTATGTTGGCATTTCATAAAATGATAATTCTATTATATCAACCTTAAAATGACAAATTCTACTATATTAACATTAACATGATAATTCTAACATGTCGACATAAAAATGATATTATAACATGTTGACATAAAAATGATATTCTCATATGACGCTACCAACAAAATGTGCATTTTTATTCTCATATGATGTTACTAACAAAATGTGCATTTTTATTCTCATATCATATTTGCTAACAAAGCGGTTCTTTTTAACGTAAACAATATTACAAAAAAATGTGTATACATATTTTGTTGAAAAACTAGTTCAACAAAATGAGTTAAAAATGTTCGTTCATATTTTTCTAGCAAATTTCTAATCAAAAATGTTATTTTGATTAGCATAACACATTTCAAATAAAAATGTTGTTTTTATTTCATATGCAAATTTTTGACAATATGAATATTGTATATTTTATACATACAATAAATTGTTGTTTCGTCGTACACATAAAGTCATGTCAAACATGATTACACACAATTCGGTTCAGCGATTCAAGCAATTACAACACAAATCAACATTTCAACAATTATACATACAACATAAACATGAAATAAATATAATTTCATATCTGAAATAAATAATTAAATTTGATTTTTAAAAATAGAAATCTCACATTGATATTGAGTTCTGTGCTGTTCAGAGCCAAAATGTAACGACCCGGGGAAAAAGAACGACAATCGGGTTCTCGACAACAATACATAAACCCGTATCACTTGCCAAAAACCCAAGTATCGAACCCCCAGATTGTCATGAGAAAGAATTTAGAGGGTGAGGATAGAAAGAAAGAAGTATTAGAATAGAAGAAAGAAGAAGAACACATCAGAATCTCACAGCGGAACGAATAAAATATAATATCAAATCTCTTTATACAAAAACTGTATATACATACCAATCATCAGAGTACACATACATCAGTCGCAGCGGAATAATAACTTTGAATAACTAGCGGTGAAGCCGCCTGCTTCCAGCTCCTGAAACTCCAAGCGAAACCTAACCTGCAACATACTCGGTCTGACCCGAGCACATTTGATTTAAAACAAAATACACCGGGTCAGTCTGGAATACTATCAGTGATAAATTCACATAACACACAACTTGTTTAACTTTGCAAAATCCTTTCGAAACCAAAAGGTAATAGTAAGACCAATCCACACATAAACACGGATGGTTTTTACCTTACTATAACCAAACCATTTTTGAAATCAATATCTTGCTCTGATATTATCATAATGTCTAAACACAAGTAAATAATAATCTAGAGGAACGCTTGCATCTCACGCTCCACATATATAGTATAAAATCGAAAACCGTGGGCGCTTATTGGATATTGGATTCCAACTTGACAAGGTATGGGTCCACCTTTCGCACGTGTATCTCTAGAGGCGAATACACTGGGTTCAACAACAACGTCTTGCAACCCGGCCCTCACATGACCGACCACTCATTTCGCTTGAGTGTATCGAATGTATATCACCTACGGTTGGGATCAGCAACCGCCACCCGAATAGGGTCAGCATCGAATAGATAAAGAAGCAATAGGAATTTCTCTAGATAGGTGATCATACATCCTAATGGGAGCGACCCACATAGCCATGCTGCCTGCCCGATTTTTGTCATTTCCCGGTTGATGAGGCTTGAGGCTAGAACTTTATCTCTAGAACATCTGGTCATCATTCACTTTGAATGTCACATCGTCAGATCCGCCAGATCACACTTGATTGACGTCCACCAACATACTCTAGCTATCTGGCTAGAGAATAACCATTTCTCCGCCGTCAACTATCGTACGTTTGGAGAAATCAACGCATGTAATTCCTTTGGAAATACTCTGTCAGACATCCGTCCATACAAGTCATCCAGGAACAGGATGAACCGAAGGTACTCTCCTACTGCATCTCATATAGGAATCACCCCATGAATCAGTAGCGAGAAGTCCTTGCAACCCGTGGATTTCAACCACGACAGAATCACAAATCAAAATAACTCTGGCTGCAGGCCAGAGAAATTCAACAAGTATTCCTTCCGCTTATGAAGATCCACGGTCTTCACTTGCTCCGTCTTCAATCGACGTCTTCACGTATTTGATGGTCGGAATGGGTTTCGAATATAATTCAATCCCGGACTTTCCGAACCAACAATCGTATTGGTCTGGTTTGATCGTCGGTGTTTTAACTATCAAATAACAATAGTGTGAACCCATGAGTTTTCTGATTCAGTATTTGGCACAACTCGACCTCTTTTAAAATATATTTAACCAAATTCCCTTTTTACTAACTTTAACAAATTTACTTTGATTGATTAACTCTAACTTGACTGACTCGACTTATTTAACTCAACAAACTTGACTTGATTACTCCTATTAACTAATACTCGACTTAACTCCATTCGCTCGACTCTAGATCGCAGCGATCACAATGGTTACGCCTGATTCCCTCAGGAAACATCCGACCGCCGTAGGCTATCTGCAGCCCTCCGAATTACGCTAGCAGTCATACGCAATGGAACTTTTTCCTAGATAACTTTGTTTGGCTAACTCTAACTATATTCGATCAACTCTAATTGAATAACAAATGTTTAAAATAAAATTTAAAGCACTTATTCTTATTTCCTTTGGAACCATCATTGCAATATTATTTAATTCCCAAAATCTTGCATTAGAGTTCGATGTACCTCGTATAGGGTAAAACAATTTCAACAACTTCACTTACTTCAAACTAATACTGTTCCTCGATAATAACGAGGCCAACCGAGTTGGGGTATTTTAGTTACCTCTCAGACCTTGGTCAACCCGTTCTTATCTCGGAATAACATCAGTCTGTCACTTAACCATTTTCCCAAATCTTATTTACCTTATCGATTTCCAATCGATCCCATAAATTGTTTCTTACATTTGAAATCTTCTTTTAAAGTCTTTTACTTAATTCCCTTATCTAAATTTATATCCATTAAAACATCACTTTAACTTCAAATATTCTTCCACTTAAAACCTTTTGATTTATAATATAAATCCCTCATCACATAAATTGATTTCATCTACTTGGACATTTTATAATAAACCTTTATCGCCTCTTTGGCTAAACCTCATCGTCATTTGATCACTGGTTAAATGAATTCCATATATTAAATCTTGTTGAAACTTGGATTTTACGAATCCCTTTAATAAATTCTTACTTGGCATTAAATTGAATTCACCACTTTAAATTATTTGAAATTTAAAGAATAATTTGCTTTAACATCTACTATATCAAAATATAGTTAACTTTAATCTTAACCCAAAATAGCATTATTATCATGTTTACGTGCTTACTCGATAATAATCCAGGTTATTAACAATAACCAATTCAACTATCTCTTTAGACTATAGTTAATCGAAGATTAACTAATATCCAACACTATTTGATAACTTTAATAAATATTTAACCAACATTTATTTCCTTTGACCATTCTACTTGCACTGGTGGATTTACCAACCATACACATTAGTTAACTATTAACTGAAATTCCAATTGTCATTTCCTGAAAGAACCCGTAACTTCCCCGTGAAGGAAAGCACGAATACTTTGAGAACAACACAGAAAAGGACTCATACAGAAGAACATTTCATTGTTATTACAACAATTCCATCAGATACAAGAATATACAGAGTATATATGAATAAATTACATTCGATAAATATCAGAGATTACAATAAATTACACAGCAGCGGAAAATAATTCAAAATCACAACTGAAAATAATACACGGATACAGAGCTTTCCGAGCATCGTTCCAGCTGTAAATCAGGACCCTGTGAATATAAATCTGCAAAACCAAAACTACTAGCTGCCCGTGCGGAAAATAGGGGCACCCAGAGTTTAGGTTAAAACAATAAACTCCAGGTCAGTCATGTGACTGGTGTGAGAACTAAAACAGTTATTAATATTGGTTTTAAAGTTAGGTAAATCAAGGGACCACGCCGTATAGCACGGAACGGGTTTCCTCCCAAGAATACCAGTGCATCGAACAAACAGCGCAATGCTAAAATAAAGAAAAATGAAGCTGTTATAAGACCCAGGTCCCATCACACAATGCAACGCAAGCCGGAGGATAGGGTTTTCCCTTATAACAGCCAAAGCATGCTTGATACGTTTAAAACACATTATTTGATACTATTATAAGTGTATAGTGTCAAAACAATTTTCAATCATAAATATCAATCATAGGCGGCATGGGTACCATATATCATGTCGCCATACTAGTTCTACAATTAAAACCGCAATACACGTATTGGAAATTGGATTTCCGTCATGAGTCGAGGCAAGGGGCAAGCTCCTCTCCGCGTTCGAGACACTCTAGCAAATGTCCCAGGACCCCACTTTGATCCTTGGAATCGGCTGGGCCGGTCCTCTCTTACTTTTGAGGATTGGCAATTCCTGAACACACGTTTCCCGGTCCTTACAGACCTATATCCGAGGCGCCTCGCATTCCAACAACCACACAGGTGAAAAGTATATAAATGTCAGGGCTGGTAGGTCACTGACACCACCCTAGCTAGAAAGAAACGTCGTGCTCTCCCAGCGGTCCGTCTCCCGTTTTTGACTCATACCGAGGTGTGAGGCTCGCGAATTCACGTTAGACACAAAGCTACGCCACACAGGCCGTGCTTTGATCATCAACCACAAGACTTTGCTTTTCAACAGAAGCCTTGATCAATTGCCACTTACGCATGCCACATTGGCAATTCACTCCATGCGACTGATGTCCATCGATATACAACCTCTGAGCTCGTATGTCTCAGAGAAGGGCGTTAAGCAAGAGAATAAATTCTCCGCCGCCAAACAGATGTATATTTAATAGAGATCAATCAACACAGAATAAAATCCAATGTCAGACACACAATCCATTTACAAGTTCGTTCTGGGTCTGAACGAAACCGGAGGCACTTTCCTCGCATATCCATCGATCTCCAAGTACGTCTGGACGATCACCGACTGTTTCCCTCATCTTGGGTGTACAGCCCAATCAAGATCATCAGTAATCACCCAAACGATGTGAAGACTTCCGGTCTTCAACCACCGTCTTCATCTTCGACGTCTCGTCGAATCGGTTATTCAGAATGGGTATAAACCCGGCCTTCTGAATAACCCACGTATATAATAAATGAATGTTACACAAACACAACAAACGCCTCATTCCAATTCAGAATATTCTTTTATTCACAAAATCACATTCTTAGGGAAAGGTTCCCATTAATTTTATCAAAGATAAATTCTTCTAAATTTATTCTTCAATCCTCCTTTGGATATCATTTCTAATTAGTCGGGATTAACGAACCACACCGAAGTAATTATTTATTTTATTTCCCAATCCCAACCTATATATCCCATGGAGCAAAACTGGTGATACTCCATATCTAACACCACGGTGTTATCGGTAAAATTGATTACCATTTCACGTTCAAATCCAATTAAAGATTTAACTATCGCTTCGGAGCAAAACTGGTGATACTCCACTCTCGATCACTTTTCAGATTTGATAATTTAAATCATCAATTCACTTTTTAATCTAACTAAAGATTCATTAAAACTCCACTTAGTTTTAATCTTCTCAAAAATCAATATTTTGTCTTTAACTGGGTTAAAGAACCAATGTCTTCTAAAACACGATTCACGACAAACCCAAATCACGTTTGATATTAAATACAAGGCTCTGAATAGAAAATATATCGGCTTATATTCAATATCAAATTCTGAAACCAACATATATCGTATTGGAAATAACGATATAAAATATATCTTTCAAATTCCCATAACAATATCTTTATAGTCACGAAATCCAACATTGAAATATCCCGAAGATAATTTCGATTCAGCTCCAGTCCAATCCACGTATTGGAAATTATCGATTATTTTCAAAATCACTTTCAATTTCAATTTATTTATTTTAAAAATAAATTGAGTTCAATTCTAGTTCAAAACTAGTTCATCTCGATAAAAATCTATTTTTATCTTTTCAAATGTGGAATTTTCCAGCCCAAATCTTTCCAATTCACATATTATAATTTTACACAAATTATAGATATTTTTAATAATTTTATCAAGGCCCGTACAGTCGATTTCCAACAACGGCCATCGAACTGCACTTATAGCGATCTTTTTCGAATTTGATTTGGACATAATTCCAAATCCAACCGTTAGATTTCAAATTTCTAATATTCATTGGAAAGCTCTTTTCGATACGAACCCAACGGTTCCGGTTTTAGGAGAATCCGACGGTCGGATCTCCCGCAACGTCAATTCGAAGTCAATGGTCGAAATTCACGAACTACCGCGGCGCGGCGCGTTCTATTCAGGCCATTATATTATATATATAATATATATATTTCGTCGATTTCTATTTAAAACGAATTTTATAAATCGTTTTAAATTCGTTTCTAAAACAATTCAACTCCTATATTCAATTCAAATCAAAATTGAATTCTTCTTTATAAATCCGTTTTAAAATTCATTTCTATTCAATTCAAATTTTAATTTAATTTGAATTCATTTCAATTCACTTTCAATTCAATTTGAATTCGTTTTCAATTCAATGCATTTCGAAATCGTTTTCAATTCAATTCATTTCGAAATCGTTTTCAATTCAATTCATTTCGAAATCGTTTTCAATTCGATTCATTTCAAATTTCAATTTCAATATATTTAATTTCGAAATCGTTTTTTTCAATATTCATTATACAATGAATGAAATCGATATAAATATCGTTCACGTCAAAATGGCGCGAAACTAATCAACACGGCTTTATATTTTTCACAACTTCTTTATTTTATTCAACAAATGAATATTTATCCCATTCAACACATGAATCTATATTTTTTCAACACACGACTAATCTCAACACATGAGTACTGTCAACACATCACTATTTTTGTTATGTAAAATATTTTATAAAACTATGGTATCTATCGTTTGATTTTAATTAGACTCCACCGTAAAGTAGATTCTAATCGTAAATATGATAAAGATGTAATTTTTATTATTTAAAATATTTTACTCAACACACGAATATTTTCAACACATGAACATCGTCAACACATGACTATTTTTATATTCAACACATGAATTTTCTTTTCTAATATTCATTATTTTCCCGATTGGAATGAGGCCCAATCAATCACCATATAATGTTAATTATATGGATTCCATACAACACATGTATATAATAGCATTGAAAAATAATCAATCATCAACCAAAGTGCACTACACTGTATAAGCATCAAATATAGATATCTGACGCTTATAACAGCCTGTCAATCAATCGATCGACATATTTAATCAATCAGGATGAGTGAACATCAAATTTCATCCCAACACCCGTGTGGGGTTTCAAACAATCAAACACAGATTTTATTTGTGCAGTTGGGCGATGTGTAAAATTTATCGACCCAATCAATATCAGTCAAATCAGTGTATATAAACAAATCGGCCGATTTGTTTATAAATATTCATTTATCCACTTTCACGTTAAAAATTATATTTTTAACGATAAAACAATTTATTTTAACACTTGAATTTCTATTCAGTTCATTTATTCGATAAAATGATATTTTTATTTTTCTAACATATTTTAGAAAATTTCGGCGGCATAACGGCACGATACTAGAAACAGGACAAGGCCTAGCCTTATCCCCGGTCTAGTGAAGGCCCACGCAATTCACACATCAATCAAATCAATTTCAATTCACCCAATAATTCAATTCAAACCAATTAGACTAACCAACTACACAACCAAACAATTCAACAAACAAGCCATCCATGGTCTGTGGATGACGGGTGTCGGGTGCTACTAAGCACCGTCTGCATCCTAGTATATATATATAACTAGAAAAAGAAATTGAAAGGTGAGAAGTTCTCACCGAAAGCTATCCAAACATCTTGACTCTTCTTTTAAAGAAATCTTCTTCATTCTCGTCTGTTTATCATCTTCGTTGCCCGTAGTTACTACATATATAAAAATCACACATTTTTATATTTTGATGTCTTTAAAATAAAAATCACATTTTTATTTATTCATTTTCAATTTAAAATCATAGTTTTTTATAATCACTTCATATATTTAAAAATCGAATTTCTTTACTATGCTATTCAATATTTAAAAATCGAATTTTTACTACTATGTTATATAGATAAAAATTATATTTTTATCACGCTATTTTCCATATAAAGATTTCGCCTTTTTAAATTTAAAGATTTCACCTTTTTAAATTTAAAGATTTCACCTTTTTAAATTTAAAGATTTCGCCTTTTTAAATTTAAAGATTTCGCCCTGTTAAATTTAAAGATTTCGCCTTTTTAAATTTAAAGATTTCGCCTTTTTAAATTTAACCACTTTATCTCAACGTAGATAAAATAAAAATCAGATTTTTATTTCGTTACATACACAAGGATGATATTTTTATATTCTCTATCTCATAAAGATTATATTTTTAATACTTAAAAAAAAATCATATTTTTATTTTCTATTTTTAAAAAAATAAATCAAAATAAAATCAGTTTTTAAACCTCTTTTAAAAATCAGAATTCTCCTTTAAAAAAAATCAGATTTATAATCTTTTAAAAAAAATCAGTTTAAAATACTTTTTAAAAAATCAGTTTTTT
>JASFAX010004098.1:0-40365 GCA_030737875.1 Allium sativum | reverse complement strand
GCCCATAACCGAGCCCATAACCGAGCCCATAACCGAGCCCATAACCGAGCCCATAACCGAGCCCATAACCGAGCCCATAACCGAGCCCATAACCGAGCCCATAACCGAGCCCATAACCGAGCCCATAACCGAGCCCATAACCGAGCCCATAACCGAGCCCATAACCGAGCCCATAACCGAGCCCATAACCGAGCCCATAACCGAGCCCATAACCGAGCCCATAACCGAGCCCATAACCGAGCCCATAACCGAGCCCCATAACCGAGCCCATAACCGAGCCCATAACCGAGCCCATAACCGAGCCCATAACCGAGCCCATAACCGAGCCCATAACCGAGCCCATAACCGAGCCCATAACCGAGCCCATAACCGAGCCCATAACCGAGCCCATAACCGAGCCCATAACCGAGCCCATAACCGAGCCCATAACCGAGCCCATAACCGAGCCCATAACCGAGCCCATAACCGAGCCCATAACCGAGCCCATAACCGAGCCCATAACCGAGCCCATAACCGAGCCCATAACCGAGCCCATAACCGAGCCCATAACCGAGCCCATAACCGAGCCCATAACCGAGCCCATAACCGAGCCCATAACCGAGCCCATAACCGAGCCCATAACCGAGCCCATAACCGAGCCCATAACCGAGCCCATAACCGAGCCCATAACCGAGCCCATAACCGAGCCCATAACCGAGCCCATAACCGAGCCCATAACCGAGCCCATAACCGAGCCCATAACCGAGCCCATAACCGAGCCCATAACCGAGCCCATAACCGAGCCCATAACCGAGCCCATAACCGAGCCCATAACCGAGCCCATAACCGAGCCCATAACCGAGCCCATAACCGAGCCCATAACCGAGCCCATAACCGAGCCCATAACCGAGCCCATAACCGAGCCCATAACCGAGCCCATAACCGAGCCCATAACCGAGCCCATAACCGAGCCCATAACCGAGCCCATAACCGAGCCCATAACCGAGCCCATAACCGAGCCCATAACCGAGCCCATAACCGAGCCCATAACCGAGCCCATAACCGAGCCCATAACCGAGCCCATAACCGAGCCCATAACCGAGCCCATAACCGAGCCCATAACCGAGCCCATAACCGAGCCCATAACCGAGCCCATAACCGAGCCCATAACCGAGCCCATAACCGAGCCCATAACCGAGCCCATAACCGAGCCCATAACCGAGCCCATAACCGAGCCCATAACCGAGCCCATAACCGAGCCCATAACCGAGCCCATAACCGAGCCCATAACCGAGCCCATAACCGAGCCCATAACCGAGCCCATAACCGAGCCCATAACCGAGCCCATAACCGAGCCCATAACCGAGCCCATAACCGAGCCCATAACCGAGCCCATAACCGAGCCCATAACCGAGCCCATAACCGAGCCCATAACCGAGCCCATAACCGAGCCCATAACCGAGCCCATAACCGAGCCCATAACCGAGCCCATAACCGAGCCCATAACCGAGCCCATAACCGAGCCCATAACCGAGCCCATAACCGAGCCCATAACCGAGCCCATAACCGAGCCCATAACCGAGCCCATAACCGAGCCCATAACCGAGCCATAACCGAGCCCATAACCGAGCCCATAACCGAGCCCATAACCGAGCCCATAACCGAGCCCATAACCGAGCCCATAACCGAGCCCATAACCGAGCCCATAACCGAGCCCATAACCGAGCCCATAACCGAGCCCATAACCGAGCCCATAACCGAGCCCATAACCGAGCCCATAACCGAGCCCATAACCGAGCCCATAACCGAGCCCATAACCGAGCCCATAACCGAGCCCATAACCGAGCCCATAACCGAGCCCATAACCGAGCCCATAACCGAGCCCATAACCGAGCCCATAACCGAGCCCATAACCGAGCCCATAACCGAGCCCATAACCGAGCCCATAACCGAGCCCATAACCGAGCCCATAACCGAGCCCATAACCGAGCCCATAACCGAGCCCATAACCGAGCCCATAACCGAGCCCATAACCGAGCCCATAACCGAGCCCATAACCGAGCCCATAACCGAGCCCATAACCGAGCCCATAACCGAGCCCATAACCGAGCCCATAACCGAGCCCATAACCGAGCCCATAACCGAGCCCATAACCGAGCCCATAACCGAGCCCATAACCGAGCCCATAACCGAGCCCATAACCGAGCCCATAACCGAGCCCATAACCGAGCCCATAACCGAGCCCATAACCGAGCCCATAACCGAGCCCATAACCGAGCCCATAACCGAGCCCATAACCGAGCCCATAACCGAGCCATAACCGAGCCCATAACCGAGCCCATAACCGAGCCCATAACCGAGCCCATACCGAGCCATAACCGAGCCCATAACCGAGCCCATAACCGAGCCCATAACCGAGCCCATAACCGAGCCCATAACCGAGCCCATAACCGAGCCCATAACCGAGCCCATAACCGAGCCCATAACCGAGCCCATAACCGAGCCCATAACCGAGCCCATAACCGAGCCCATAACCGAGCCCATAACCGAGCCCATAACCGAGCCCATAACCGAGCCCATAACCGAGCCCATAACCGAGCCCATAACCGAGCCCATAACCGAGCCCATAACCGAGCCCATAACCGAGCCCATAACCGAGCCCATAACCGAGCCCATAACCGAGCCCATAACCGAGCCCATAACCGAGCCCATAACCGAGCCCATAACCGAGCCCATAACCGAGCCCATAACCGAGCCCATAACCGAGCCCATAACCGAGCCCATAACCGAGCCCATAACCGAGCCCATAACCGAGCCCATAACCGAGCCCATAACGAGCCCATAACCGAGCCCATAACCGAGCCCATAACCGAGCCCATAACCGAGCCCATAACCGAGCCCATAACCGAGCCCATAACCGAGCCCATAACCGAGCCCATAACCGAGCCCATAACCGAGCCATAACCGAGCCCATAACCGAGCCCATAACCGAGCCCATAACGAGCCCATAACCGAGCCCATAACCGAGCCCATAACCGAGCCCATAACCGAGCCATAACCGAGCCCATAACCGAGCCCATAACCGAGCCCATAACCGAGCCCATAACCGAGCCATAACCGAGCCCATAACCGAGCCCATAACCGAGCCCATAACCGAGCCCATAACCGAGCCCATAACCGAGCCCATAACCGAGCCCATAACCGAGCCCATAACCGAGCCCATAACCGAGCCCATAACCGAGCCCATAACCGAGCCCATAACCGAGCCCATAACCGAGCCCATAACCGAGCCCATAACCGAGCCCATAACCGAGCCCATAACCGAGCCCATAACCGAGCCCATAACCGAGCCCATAACCGAGCCCATAACCGAGCCCATAACCGAGCCCATAACCGAGCCCATAACCGAGCCCATAACCGAGCCCATAACCGAGCCCATAACCGAGCCCATAACCGAGCCCATAACCGAGCCCATAACCGAGCCCATAACCGAGCCCATAACCGAGCCCATAACCGAGCCCATAACCGAGCCCATAACCGAGCCCATAACCGAGCCCATAACCGAGCCCATAACCGAGCCCATAACCGAGCCCATAACCGAGCCCATAACCGAGCCCATACGGCCATAACCGAGCCCATAACCGAGCCCATAACCGAGCCCATAACCGAGCCCATAACCGAGCCCATAACCGAGCCCATAACCGAGCCCATAACCGAGCCCATAACCGAGCCCATAACCGAGCCCATAACCGAGCCCATAACCGAGCCCATAACCGAGCCCATAACCGAGCCCATAACCGAGCCCATAACCGAGCCCATAACCGAGCCCATAACCGAGCCCATAACCGAGCCCATAACCGAGCCCATAACCGAGCCCATAACCGAGCCCATAACCGAGCCCATAACCGAGCCCATAACCGAGCCCATAACCGAGCCCATAACCGAGCCCATAACCGAGCCCATAACCGAGCCCATAACCGAGCCCATAACCGAGCCCATAACCGAGCCCATAACCGAGCCCATAACCGAGCCCATAACCGAGCCCATAACCGAGCCCATAACCGAGCCCATAACCGAGCCCATAACCGAGCCCATAACCGAGCCCATAACCGAGCCCATAACCGAGCCCATAACCGAGCCCATAACCGAGCCCATAACCGAGCCCATAACCGAGCCCATAACCGAGCCCATAACCGAGCCCATAACCGAGCCCATAACCGAGCCCATAACCGAGCCCATAACCGAGCCATAACCGAGCCCATAACCGAGCCCATAACCGAGCCCATAACCGAGCCCATAACCGAGCCCATAACCGAGCCCATAACCGAGCCCATAACCGAGCCCATAACCGAGCCATAACCGAGCCCATAACCGAGCCCATAACCGAGCCCATAACCGAGCCCATAACCGAGCCCATAACCGAGCCCATAACCGAGCCCATAACCGAGCCCATAACCGAGCCCATAACCGAGCCCATAACCGAGCCCATAACCGAGCCCATAACCGAGCCCATAACCGAGCCCATAACCGAGCCCATAACCGAGCCCATAACCGAGCCCATAACCGAGCCCATAACCGAGCCCATAACCGAGCCCATAACCGAGCCCATAACCGAGCCCATAACCGAGCCCATAACCGAGCCCATAACCGAGCCCATAACCGAGCCCATAACCGAGCCCATAACCGAGCCCATAACCGAGCCCATAACCGAGCCCATAACCGAGCCCATAACCGAGCCCATAACCGAGCCCATAACCGAGCCCATAACCGAGCCCATAACCGAGCCCATAACCGAGCCCATAACCGAGCCCATAACCGAGCCCATAACCGAGCCCATAACCGAGCCCATAACCGAGCCCATAACCGAGCCCATAACCGAGCCCATACCGAGCCCATAACCGAGCCCATAACCGAGCCCATAACCGAGCCCATAACCGAGCCCATAACCGAGCCCATAACCGAGCCCATAACCGAGCCCATAACCGAGCCCATAACCGAGCCCATAACCGAGCCCATAACCGAGCCCATAACCGAGCCCATAACCGAGCCCATAACCGAGCCCATAACCGAGCCCATAACCGAGCCCATAACCGAGCCCATAACCGAGCCCATAACCGAGCCCATAACCGAGCCCATAACCGAGCCCATAACCGAGCCCATAACCGAGCCCATAACCGAGCCCATAACCGAGCCCATAACCGAGCCCATAACCGAGCCCATAACCGAGCCCATAACCGAGCCCATAACCGAGCCCATAACCGAGCCCATAACCGAGCCCATAACCGAGCCCATAACCGAGCCCATAACCGAGCCCATAACCGAGCCCATAACCGAGCCCATAACCGAGCCCATAACCGAGCCCATAACCGAGCCCATAACCGAGCCCATAACCGAGCCCATAACCGAGCCCATAACCGAGCCCATAACCGAGCCCATAACCGAGCCCATAACCGAGCCCATAACCGAGCCCATACCGAGCCCATAACCGAGCCCATAACCGAGCCCATAACCGAGCCCATAACCGAGCCCATAACCGAGCCCATAACCGAGCCCATAACCGAGCCCATAACCGAGCCCATAACCGAGCCCATAACCGAGCCCATAACCGAGCCCATAACCGAGCCCATAACCGAGCCCATAACCGAGCCCATAACCGAGCCCATAACCGAGCCCATAACCGAGCCCATAACCGAGCCCATAACCGAGCCCATAACCGAGCCCATACCGAGCCCATAACCGAGCCCATAACCGAGCCATAACGAGCCATAACCGAGCCCATAACCGAGCCCATAACCGAGCCCATAACCGAGCCCATAACCGAGCCCATAACCGAGCCCATAACCGAGCCCATAACCGAGCCCATAACCGAGCCCATAACCGAGCCCATAACCGAGCCCATAACCGAGCCCATAACCGAGCCCATAACCGAGCCCATAACCGAGCCCATAACCGAGCCCATAACCGAGCCCATAACCGAGCCCATAACCGAGCCCATAACCGAGCCCATAACCGAGCCCATAACCGAGCCCATAACCGAGCCCATAACCGAGCCCATAACCGAGCCCATAACCGAGCCCATAACCGAGCCCATAACCGAGCCCATAACCGAGCCCATAACCGAGCCCATAACCGAGCCCATAACCGAGCCCATAACCGAGCCCATAACCGAGCCCATAACCGAGCCCATAACCGAGCCCATAACCGAGCCCATAACCGAGCCATAACCGAGCCCATAACCGAGCCCATAACCGAGCCCATAACCGAGCCCATAACCGAGCCCATAACCGAGCCCATAACCGAGCCCATAACCGAGCCCATAACCGAGCCCATAACCGAGCCCATAACCGAGCCCATAACCGAGCCCATAACCGAGCCCATAACCGAGCCCATAACCGAGCCCATAACCGAGCCCATAACCGAGCCCATAACCGAGCCCATAACCGAGCCCATAACCGAGCCCATAACCGAGCAAGCCCATAACCGAGCCCATAACCGAGCCCATAACCGAGCCCATAACCGAGCCCATAACCGAGCCCATAACCGAGCCCATAACCGAGCCCATAACCGAGCCCATAACCGAGCCCATAACCGAGCCCATAACCGAGCCCATAACCGAGCCCATAACCGAGCCCATAACCGAGCCCATAACCGAGCCCATAACCGAGCCCATAACCGAGCCCATAACCGAGCCCATAACCGAGCCCATAACCGAGCCCATAACCGAGCCCATAACCGAGCCCATAACCGAGCCCATAACCGAGCCCATAACCGAGCCATAACCGAGCCCATAACCGAGCCCATAACCGAGCCCATAACCGAGCCCATAACCGAGCCCATAACCGAGCCCATAACCGAGCCCATAACCGAGCCCATAACCGAGCCCATAACCGAGCCCATAACCGAGCCCATAACCGAGCCCATAACCGAGCCCATAACCGAGCCCATAACCGAGCCCATAACCGAGCCCATAACCGAGCCCATAACCGAGCCCATAACCGAGCCCATAACCGAGCCCATAACCGAGCCCATAACCGAGCCCATAACCGAGCCCATAACCGAGCCCATAACCGAGCCCATAACCGAGCCCATAACCGAGCCCATAACCGAGCCCATAACCGAGCCCATAACCGAGCCCATAACCGAGCCCATAACCGAGCCCATAACCGAGCCCATAACCGAGCCCATAACCGAGCCCATAACCGAGCCCATAACCGAGCCCATAACCGAGCCCATAACCGAGCCCATAACCGAGCCCATAACCGAGCCCATAACCGAGCCCATAACCGAGCCCATAACCGAGCCCATAACCGAGCCCATAACCGAGCCCATAACCGAGCCCATAACCGAGCCCATAACCGAGCCCATAACCGAGCCCATAACCGAGCCCATAACCGAGCCCATAACCGAGCCCATAACCGAGCCCATAACCGAGCCCATAACCGAGCCCATAACCGAGCCCATAACCGAGCCCATAACCGAGCCCATAACCGAGCCCATAACCGAGCCCATAACCGAGCCCATAACCGAGCCCATAACCGAGCCCATAACCGAGCCCATAACCGAGCCCATAACCGAGCCCATAACCGAGCCCATAACCGAGCCCATAACCGAGCCCATAACCGAGCCCATAACCGAGCCCATAACCGAGCCATAACCGAGCCCATAACCGAGCCCATAACCGAGCCCATAACCGAGCCCATAACCGAGCCCATAACCGAGCCCATAACCGAGCCCATAACCGAGCCCATAACCGAGCCCATAACCGAGCCCATAACCGAGCCCATAACCGAGCCCATAACCGAGCCCATAACCGAGCCCATAACCGAGCCCATAACCGAGCCCATAACCGAGCCCATAACCGAGCCCATAACCGAGCCCATAACCGAGCCCATAACCGAGCCCATAACCGAGCCATAACCGAGCCCATAACCGAGCCCATAACCGAGCCCATAACCGAGCCCATAACCGAGCCCATAACCGAGCCCATAACCGAGCCCATAACCGAGCCCATAACCGAGCCCATAACCGAGCCCATAACCGAGCCCATAACCGAGCCCATAACCGAGCCCATAACCGAGCCCATAACCGAGCCCATAACCGAGCCCATAACCGAGCCCATAACCGAGCCCATAACCGAGCCCATAACCGAGCCCATAACCGAGCCCATAACCGAGCCCATAACCGAGCCCATAACCGAGCCCATAACCGAGCCCATAACCGAGCCCATAACCGAGCCCATAACCGAGCCCATAACCGAGCCCATAACCGAGCCATAACCGAGCCCATAACCGAGCCCATAACCGAGCCCATAACCGAGCCCATAACCGAGCCCATAACCGAGCCCATAACCGAGCCCATAACCGAGCCCATAACCGAGCCCATAACCGAGCCCATAACCGAGCCCATAACCGAGCCCATAACCGAGCCCATAACCGAGCCCATAACCGAGCCCATAACCGAGCCCATAACCGAGCCCATAACCGAGCCCATAACCGAGCCCATAACCGAGCCCATAACCGAGCCCATAACCGAGCCCATAACCGAGCCCATAACCGAGCCCATAACCGAGCCCATAACCGAGCCCATAACCGAGCCCATAACCGAGCCCATAACCGAGCCCATAACCGAGCCCATAACCGAGCCCATAACCGAGCCCATAACCGAGCCCATAACCGAGCCCATAACCGAGCCCATAACGAGCCCATAACCGAGCCCATAACCGAGCCCATAACCGAGCCCATAACCGAGCCCATAACCGAGCCCATAACCGAGCCCATAACCGAGCCCATAACCGAGCCCATAACCGAGCCCATAACCGAGCCCATAACCGAGCCCATAACCGAGCCCATAACCGAGCCCATAACCGAGCCCATAACCGAGCCCATAACCGAGCCCATAACCGAGCCCATAACCGAGCCCATAACCGAGCCCATAACCGAGCCCATAACCGAGCCCATACCGAGCCCATAACCGAGCCCATAACCGAGCCCATAACCGAGCCCATAACCGAGCCCATAACCGAGCCCATAACCGAGCCCATAACCGAGCCCATAACCGAGCCCATAACCGAGCCCATAACCGAGCCCATAACCGAGCCCATAACCGAGCCCATAACCGAGCCCATAACCGAGCCCATAACCGAGCCCATAACCGAGCCCATAACCGAGCCCATAACGAGCCCATAACCGAGCCATAACCGAGCCCATAACCGAGCCCATAACCGAGCCCATAACCGAGCCCATAACCGAGCCCATAACCGAGCCCATAACCGAGCCCATAACCGAGCCCATAACCGAGCCCATAACCGAGCCCATAACCGAGCCCATAACCGAGCCCATAACCGAGCCCATAACCGAGCCCATAACCGAGCCCATAACCGAGCCCATAACCGAGCCCATAACCGAGCCCATAACCGAGCCCATAACCGAGCCCATAACCGAGCCCATAACCGAGCCCATAACCGAGCCCATAACCGAGCCATAACCGAGCCCATAACCGAGCCCATAACCGAGCCCATAACCGAGCCCATAACCGAGCCCATAACCGAGCCCATACCGAGCCCATAACCGAGCCCATAACCGAGCCCATAACCGAGCCCATAACCGAGCCCATAACCGAGCCCATAACCGAGCCCATAACCGAGCCCATAACCGAGCCCATAACCGAGCCCATAACCGAGCCCATAACCGAGCCCATAACCGAGCCCATAACCGAGCCCATAACCGAGCCATAACCGAGCCCATAACCGAGCCCATAACCGAGCCCATAACCGAGCCCATAACCGAGCCCATAACCGAGCCCATAACCGAGCCCATAACCGAGCCCATAACCGAGCCCATAACCGAGCCCATAACCGAGCCCATAACCGAGCCCATAACCGAGCCCATAACCGAGCCCATAACCGAGCCCATAACCGAGCCCATAACCGAGCCCATAACCGAGCCCATAACCGAGCCCATACCGAGCCCATAACCGAGCCCATAACCGAGCCCATAACCGAGCCCATAACCGAGCCCATAACCGAGCCCATAACCGAGCCCATACCGAGCCCATAACCGAGCCCATAACCGAGCCCATAACCGAGCCCATAACCGAGCCCATAACCGAGCCCATAACCGAGCCCATAACCGAGCCCATAACCGAGCCCATAACCGAGCCCATAACCGAGCCCATAACCGAGCCCATAACCGAGCCCATAACCGAGCCCATAACCGAGCCCATAACCGAGCCCATAACCGAGCCCATAACCGAGCCCATAACCGAGCCCATAACCGAGCCCATAACCGAGCCCATAACCGAGCCCATAACCGAGCCCATAACCGAGCCCATAACCGAGCCCATAACCGAGCCCATAACCGAGCCCATAACCGAGCCCATAACCGAGCCCATAACCGAGCCCATAACCGAGCCCATAACCGAGCCCATAACCGAGCCCATAACCGAGCCCATAACCGAGCCCATAACCGAGCCCATAACCGAGCCCATAACCGAGCCCATAACCGAGCCCATAACCGAGCCCATAACCGAGCCCATAACCGAGCCCATAACCGAGCCCATAACCGAGCCCATAACCGAGCCCATAACCGAGCCCATAACCGAGCCCATAACCGAGCCCATAACCGAGCCCATAACCGAGCCCATAACCGAGCCCATAACCGAGCCCATAACCGAGCCCATAACCGAGCCCATAACCGAGCCCATAACCGAGCCCATAACCGAGCCCATAACCGAGCCCATAACCGAGCCCATAACCGAGCCCATAACCGAGCCCATAACCGAGCCCATAACCGAGCCCATAACCGAGCCCATAACCGAGCCCATAACCGAGCCCATAACCGAGCCCATAACCGAGCCCATAACCGAGCCCATAACCGAGCCCATAACCGAGCCCATAACCGAGCCCATAACCGAGCCCATAACCGAGCCCATAACCGAGCCCATAACCGAGCCCATAACCGAGCCCATAACCGAGCCCATAACCGAGCCCATAACCGAGCCCATAACCGAGCCCATAACCGAGCCATAACCGAGCCCATAACCGAGCCCATAACCGAGCCCATAACCGAGCCCATAACCGAGCCCATAACCGAGCCCATAACCGAGCCCATAACCGAGCCCATAACCGAGCCCATAACCGAGCCCATAACCGAGCCCATAACCGAGCCCATAACCGAGCCCATAACCGAGCCCATAACCGAGCCCATAACCGAGCCCATAACCGAGCCCATAACCGAGCCCATAACCGAGCCCATAACCGAGCCCATAACCGAGCCCATAACCGAGCCCATAACCGAGCCCATAACCGAGCCCATAACCGAGCCATAACCGAGCCCATAACCGAGCCCATAACCGAGCCCATAACCGAGCCCATAACCGAGCCCATAACCGAGCCCATAACCGAGCCCATAACCGAGCCCATAACCGAGCCCATAACCGAGCCCATAACCGAGCCCATAACCGAGCCCATAACCGAGCCCATAACCGAGCCCATAACCGAGCCCATAACCGAGCCCATAACCGAGCCCATAACCGAGCCCATAACCGAGCCCATAACCGAGCCCATAACCGAGCCATAACCGAGCCCATAACCGAGCCCATAACCGAGCCCATAACCGAGCCCATAACCGAGCCCATAACCGAGCCCATAACCGAGCCCATAACCGAGCCATAACCGAGCCCATAACCGAGCCCATAACCGAGCCCATAACCGAGCCCATAACCGAGCCCATAACCGAGCCCATAACCGAGCCCATAACCGAGCCATAACCGAGCCCATAACCGAGCCATAACCGAGCCCATAACCGAGCCCATAACCGAGCCCATAACCGAGCCCATAACCGAGCCCATAACCGAGCCCATAACCGAGCCCATAACCGAGCCCATAACCGAGCCCATAACCGAGCCCATAACCGAGCCCATAACCGAGCCCATAACCGAGCCCATAACCGAGCCCATAACCGAGCCCATAACCGAGCCCATAACCGAGCCATAACCGAGCCCATAACCGAGCCCATAACCGAGCCCATAACCGAGCCCATAACCGAGCCCATAACCGAGCCCATAACCGAGCCCATAACCGAGCCCATAACCGAGCCATAACCGAGCCCATAACCGAGCCCATAACCGAGCCCATAACCGAGCCCATAACCGAGCCCATAACCGAGCCCATAACCGAGCCCATAACCGAGCCCATAACCGAGCCCATAACCGAGCCCATAACCGAGCCCATAACCGAGCCCATAACCGAGCCCATAACCGAGCCCATAACCGAGCCATAACCGAGCCCATAACCGAGCCCATAACCGAGCCCATAACCGAGCCCATAACCGAGCCATAACCGAGCCCATAACCGAGCCCATAACCGAGCCCATAACCGAGCCCATAACCGAGCCCATAACCGAGCCCATAACCGAGCCCATAACCGAGCCCATAACCGAGCCCATAACCGAGCCCATAACCGAGCCCATAACCGAGCCCATAACCGAGCCCATAACCGAGCCCATAACCGAGCCCATAACCGAGCCCATAACCGAGCCCATAACCGAGCCCATAACCGAGCCATAACCGAGCCCATAACCGAGCCCATAACCGAGCCCATAACCGAGCCCATAACCGAGCCCATAACCGAGCCCATAACCGAGCCCATAACCGAGCCCATAACGAGCCCATAACCGAGCCCATAACCGAGCCCATAACCGAGCCCATAACCGAGCCCATAACCGAGCCCATAACCGAGCCCATAACCGAGCCATAACGAGCCCATAACCGAGCCCATAACCGAGCCCATAACCGAGCCCATAACCGAGCCCATAACCGAGCCCATAACCGAGCCCATAACCGAGCCCATAACCGAGCCATAACCGAGCCCATAACCGAGCCCATAACCGAGCCCATAACCGAGCCCATAACCGAGCCCATAACCGAGCCCATAACCGAGCCCATAACCGAGCCCATAACCGAGCCCATAACCGAGCCCATAACCGAGCCCATAACCGAGCCCATAACCGAGCCCATAACCGAGCCCATAACCGAGCCCATAACCGAGCCCATAACCGAGCCCATAACCGAGCCCATAACCGAGCCCATAACCGAGCCCATAACCGAGCCCATAACCGAGCCCATAACCGAGCCCATAACCGAGCCCATAACCGAGCCCATAACCGAGCCCATAACCGAGCCCATAACCGAGCCCATAACCGAGCCCATAACCGAGCCCATAACCGAGCCCATAACCGAGCCCATAACCGAGCCCATAACCGAGCCCATAACCGAGCCCATAACCGAGCCCATAACCGAGCCCATAACCGAGCCCATAACCGAGCCCATAACCGAGCCCATAACCGAGCCCATAACCGAGCCCATAACCGAGCCCATAACCGAGCCCATAACCGAGCCCATAACCGAGCCCATAACCGAGCCCATAACCGAGCCCATAACCGAGCCCATAACCGAGCCCATAACCGAGCCCATAACCGAGCCCATAACCGAGCCCATAACCGAGCCATAACCGAGCCCATAACCGAGCCCATAACCGAGCCCATAACCGAGCCCATAACCGAGCCATAACCGAGCCCATAACCGAGCCCATAACCGAGCCCATAACCGAGCCCATAACCGAGCCCATAACCGAGCCCATAACCGAGCCCATAACCGAGCCCATAACCGAGCCATAACCGAGCCCATAACCGAGCCCATAACCGAGCCATAACCGAGCCCATAACCGAGCCCATAACCGAGCCCATAACCGAGCCCATAACCGAGCCCATAACCGAGCCCATAACCGAGCCCATACCGAGCCCATAACCGAGCCCATAACCGAGCCCATAACCGAGCCCATAACCGAGCCATAACCGAGCCCATAACCGAGCCCATAACCGAGCCCATACCGAGCCCATAACCGAGCCCATAACCGAGCCATAACCGAGCCCATAACCGAGCCCATAACCGAGCCCATAACCGAGCCCATAACCGAGCCCATAACCGAGCCCATAACCGAGCCCATAACCGAGCCCATAACCGAGCCCATAACCGAGCCCATAACCGAGCCCATAACCGAGCCCATAACCGAGCCATAACCGAGCCCATAACCGAGCCCATAACCGAGCCCATAACCGAGCCCATAACCGAGCCCATAACCGAGCCCATAACCGAGCCCATAACCGAGCCCATAACCGAGCCCATAACCGAGCCCATAACCGAGCCCATAACCGAGCCCATAACCGAGCCCATAACCGAGCCCATAACCGAGCCCATAACCGAGCCCATAACCGAGCCCATAACCGAGCCCATAACCGAGCCCATAACCGAGCCCATAACCGAGCCCATAACCGAGCCCATAACCGAGCCATAACCGAGCCCATAACCGAGCCCATAACCGAGCCCATAACCGAGCCCATAACCGAGCCCATAACCGAGCCCATAACCGAGCCCATAACCGAGCCCATAACCGAGCCCATAACCGAGCCCATAACCGAGCCCATAACCGAGCCATAACCGAGCCCATAACCGAGCCCATAACCGAGCCCATAACCGAGCCCATAACCGAGCCCATAACCGAGCCCATAACCGAGCCCATAACCGAGCCCATAACCGAGCCCATAACCGAGGCCCATAACCGAGCCCATAACCGAGCCCATAACCGAGCCCATAACCGAGCCCATAACCGAGCCCATAACCGAGCCCATAACCGAGCCCATAACCGAGCCCATAACCGAGCCCATAACCGAGCCATAACCGAGCCCATAACCGAGCCCATAACCGAGCCCATAACCGAGCCCATAACCGAGCCCATAACCGAGCCCATAACCGAGCCCATAACCGAGCCCATAACCGAGCCCATAACCGAGCCCATAACCGAGCCCATAACCGAGCCATAACCGAGCCCATAACCGAGCCCATAACCGAGCCATAACCGAGCCCATAACCGAGCCCATAACCGAGCCATAACCGAGCCCAACGAGCCATAACCGAGCCCATAACCGAGCCCATAACCGAGCCCATAACCGAGCCCATAACCGAGCCCATAACCGAGCCCATAACCGAGCCCATAACCGAGCCCATAACCGAGCCCATAACCGAGCCCATAACCGAGCCCATAACCGAGCCCATAACCGAGCCCATAACCGAGCCCATAACCGAGCCCATAACCGAGCCCATAACCGAGCCCATAACCGAGCCCATAACCGAGCCCATAACCGAGCCCATAACCGAGCCCATAACCGAGCCATAACCGAGCCCATAACCGAGCCCATAACCGAGCCCATAACCGAGCCCATAACCGAGCCCATAACCGAGCCCATAACCGAGCCCATAACCGAGCCCATAACCGAGCCATAACCGAGCCCATAACCGAGCCCATAACCGAGCCCATAACCGAGCCCATAACCGAGCCCATAACCGAGCCCATAACCGAGCCCATAACCGAGCCCATAACCGAGCCCATAACCGAGCCATAACCGAGCCCATAACCGAGCCCATAACCGAGCCCATAACCGAGCCCATAACCGAGCCCATAACCGAGCCCATAACCGAGCCCATAACCGAGCCCATAACCGAGCCCATAACCGAGCCCATAACCGAGCCCATAACCGAGCCCATAACCGAGCCCATAACCGAGCCCATAACCGAGCCCATAACCGAGCCCATAACCGAGCCCATAACCGAGCCCATAACCGAGCCCATAACCGAGCCCATAACCGAGCCCATAACCGAGCCCATAACCGAGCCCATAACCGAGCCCATAACCGAGCCCATAACCGAGCCCATAACCGAGCCCATAACCGAGCCCATAACCGAGCCCATAACCGAGCCCATAACCGAGCCCATAACCGAGCCCATAACCGAGCCCATAACCGAGCCCATAACCGAGCCCATAACCGAGCCCATAACCGAGCCCATAACCGAGCCCATAACCGAGCCCATAACCGAGCCCATAACCGAGCCCATAACCGAGCCATAACCGAGCCCATAACCGAGCCATAACCGAGCCCATAACCGAGCCCATAACCGAGCCCATAACCGAGCCCATAACCGAGCCCATAACCGAGCCCATAACCGAGCCCATAACCGAGCCCATAACCGAGCCCATAACCGAGCCCATAACCGAAGCCCATAACCGAGCCCATAACCGAGCCCATAACCGAGCCCATAACCGAGCCCATAACCGAGCCCATAACCGAGCCCATAACCGAGCCCATAACCGAGCCCATAAACCGAGCCCATAACCGAGCCCATAACCGAGCCCATAACCGAGCCCATAACCGAGCCCATAACCGAGCCCATAACCGAGCCCATAACCGAGCCCATAACCGAGCCCATAACCGAGCCCATAACCGAGCCCATAACCGAGCCCATAACCGAGCCCATAACCGAGCCCATAACCGAGCCCATAACCGAGCCCATAACCGAGCCCATAACCGAGCCCATAACCGAGCCCATAACCGAGCCCATAACCGAGCCCATAACCGAGCCCATAACCGAGCCCATAACCGAGCCCATAACCGAGCCCATAACCGAGCCCATAACCGAGCCCATAACCGAGCCCATAACCGAGCCCATAACCGAGCCCATAACCGAGCCCATAACCGAGCCCATAACCGAGCCCATAACCGAGCCCATAACCGAGCCCATAACCGAGCCCATAACCGAGCCCATAACCGAGCCCATAACCGAGCCCATAACCGAGCCCATAACCGAGCCCATAACCGAGCCCATAACCGAGCCCATAACCGAGCCCATAACCGAGCCCATAACCGAGCCCATAACCGAGCCCATAACCGAGCCCATAACCGAGCCATAACCGAGCCCATAACCGAGCCCATAAACCGAGCCCATAACCGAGCCCATAACCGAGCCCATAACCGAGCCCATAACCGAGCCCATAACCGAGCCCATAACCGAGCCCATAACCGAGCCCATAACCGAGCCCATAACCGAGCCCATAACCGAGCCCATAACCGAGCCCATAACCGAGCCCATAACCGAGCCCATAACCGAGCCCATAACCGAGCCCATAACCGAGCCCATAACCGAGCCATAACCGAGCCCATAACCGAGCCCATAACCGAGCCCATAACCGAGCCCATAACCGAGCCCATAACGAGCCCATAACCGAGCCCATAACCGAGCCCATAACCGAGCCCATAACCGAGCCCATAACCGAGCCCATAACCGAGCCCATAACCGAGCCCATAACCGAGCCCATAACCGAGCCCATAACCGAGCCCATAACCGAGCCCATAACCGAGCCCATAACCGAGCCCATAACCGAGCCCATAACCGAGCCCATAACCGAGCCCATAACCGAGCCCATAACCGAGCCCATAACCGAGCCCATAACCGAGCCCATAACCGAGCCCATAACCGAGCCCATAACCGAGCCCATAACCGAGCCCATAACCGAGCCCATAACCGAGCCCATAACCGAGCCCATAACCGAGCCCATAACCGAGCCCATAACCGAGCCCATAACCGAGCCCATAACCGAGCCCATAACCGAGCCCATAACCGAGCCCATAACCGAGCCCATAACCGAGCCCATAACCGAGCCCATAACCGAGCCCATAACCGAGCCCATAACCGAGCCATAACCGAGCCCATAACCGAGCCCATAACCGAGCCCATAACCGAGCCCATAACCGAGCCCATAACCGAGCCCATAACCGAGCCCATAACCGAGCCCATAACCGAGCCCATAACCGAGCCCATAACCGAGCCCATAACCGAGCCATAACCGAGCCCATAACCGAGCCCATAACCGAGCCCATAACCGAGCCCATAACCGAGCCCATAACCGAGCCCATAACCGAGCCCATAACCGAGCCCATAACCGAGCCCATAACCGAGCCCATAACCGAGCCCATAACCGAGCCCATAACCGAGCCCATAACCGAGCCCATAACCGAGCCCATAACCGAGCCCATAACCGAGCCCATAACCGAGCCCATAACCGAGCCCATACCGAGCCATAACCGAGCCCATAACCGAGCCCATAACCGAGCCCATAACCGAGCCATAACCGAGCCCATAACCGAGCCCATAACCGAGCCCATAACCGAGCCCATAACCGAGCCCATAACCGAGCCCATAACCGAGCCCATAACCGAGCCCATAACCGAGCCATAACCGAGCCCATAACCGAGCCCATAACCGAGCCCATAACCGAGCCCATAACCGAGCCCATAACCGAGCCCATAACCGAGCCCATAACCGAGCCCATAACCGAGCCCATAACCGAGCCCATAACCGAGCCCATAACCGAGCCCATAACCGAGCCATAACCAACGAGCCATAACCGAGCCCATAACCGAGCCCATAACCGAGCCCATAACCGAGCCCATAACCGAGCCCATAACCGAGCCCATAACCGAGCCCATAACCGAGCCCATAACCGAGCCATAACCGAGCCCATAACCGAGCCCATAACCGAGCCCATAACCGAGCCCATAACCGAGCCCATAACCGAGCCATAACCGAGCCATAACCGAGCCCATAACCGAGCCCATAACCGAGCCCATAACCGAGCCCATAACCGAGCCCATAACCGAGCCCATAACCGAGCCCATAACCGAGCCCATAACCGAGCCCATAACCGAGCCCATAACCGAGCCATAACCGAGCCCATAACCGAGCCCATAACC
Organism: Allium sativum; assembly: GCA_030737875.1. NCBI lineage: Eukaryota > Viridiplantae > Streptophyta > Magnoliopsida > Asparagales > Amaryllidaceae > Allium > Allium sativum. The sequence continues at coordinate 21,748 of JASFAX010004098.1, read as the reverse complement.
GAGCCCATAACCGAGCCCATAACCGAGCCCATAACCGAGCCCATAACCGAGCCATAACCGAGCCCATAACCGAGCCCATAACCGAGCCCATAACCGAGCCCATAACCGAGCCCATAACCGAGCCCATAACCGAGCCCATAACCGAGCCCATAACCGAGCCATAACCGAGCCATAACCGAGCCCATAACCGAGCCCATAACCGAGCCCATAACCGAGCCCATAACCGAGCCCATAACCGAGCCCATAACCGAGCCCATAACCGAGCCCATAACCGAGCCCATAACCGAGCCCATAACCGAGCCATAACCGAGCCATAACCGAGCCCATAACCGAGCCCATAACCGAGCCCATAACCGAGCCCATAACCGAGCCCATAACCGAGCCCATAACCGAGCCCATAACCGAGCCCATAACCGAGCCCATAACCGAGCCCATAACCGAGCCCATAACCGAGCCCATAACCGAGCCCATAACCGAGCCCATAACCGAGCCCATAACCGAGCCCATAACCGAGCCCATAACCGAGCCCATAACCGAGCCCATAACCGAGCCCATAACCGAGCCCATAACCGAGCCCATAACCGAGCCCATAACCGAGCCCATAACCGAGCCCATAACCGAGCCCATAACCGAGCCCATAACCGAGCCCATAACCGAGCCCATAACCGAGCCCATAACCGAGCCCATAACCGAGCCCATAACCGAGCCCATAACCGAGCCCATAACCGAGCCCATAACCGAGCCCATAACCGAGCCCATAACCGAGCCCATAACCGAGCCCATAACCGAGCCCATAACCGAGCCCATAACCGAGCCCATAACCGAGCCCATAACCGAGCCCATAACCGAGCCCATAACCGAGCCCATAACCGAGCCCATAACCGAGCCCATAACCGAGCCCATAACCGAGCCCATAACCGAGCCCATAACCGAGCCCATAACCGAGCCCATAACCGAGCCCATAACCGAGCCCATAACCGAGCCCATAACCGAGCCCATAACCGAGCCCATAACCGAGCCCATAACCGAGCCCATAACCGAGCCCATAACCGAGCCATAACCGAGCCCATAACCGAGCCCATAACCGAGCCCATAACCGAGCCCATAACCGAGCCCATAACCGAGCCCATAACCGAGCCCATAACCGAGCCCATAACCGAGCCCATAACCGAGCCCATAACCGAGCCCATAACCGAGCCCATAACCGAGCCCATAACCGAGCCCATAACCGAGCCCATAACCGAGCCCATAACCGAGCCCATAACCGAGCCCATAACCGAGCCCATAACCGAGCCCATAACCGAGCCCATAACCGAGCCCATAACCGAGCCCATAACCGAGCCCATAACCGAGCCCATAACCGAGCCCATAACCGAGCCCATAACCGAGCCCATAACCGAGCCCATAACCGAGCCCATAACCGAGCCCATAACCGAGCCCATAACCGAGCCCATAACCGAGCCCATAACCGAGCCCATAACCGAGCCCATAACCGAGCCCATAACCGAGCCCATAACCGAGCCCATAACCGAGCCCATAACCGAGCCCATAACCGAGCCCATAACCGAGCCCATAACCGAGCCCATAACCGAGCCCATAACCGAGCCCATAACCGAGCCCATAACCGAGCCCATAACCGAGCCCATAACCGAGCCCATAACCGAGCCCATAACCGAGCCCATAACCGAGCCCATAACCGAGCCCATAACCGAGCCCATAACCGAGCCCATAACCGAGCCCATAACCGAGCCCATAACCGAGCCCATAACCGAGCCCATAACCGAGCCCATAACCGAGCCCATAACCGAGCCCATAACCGAGCCCATAACCGAGCCCATAACCGAGCCCATAACCGAGCCCATAACCGAGCCCATAACCGAGCCCATAACCGAGCCCATAACCGAGCCCATAACCGAGCCCATAACCGAGCCCATAACCGAGCCCATAACCGAGCCCATAACCGAGCCCATAACCGAGCCCATAACCGAGCCCATAACCGAGCCCATAACCGAGCCCATAACCGAGCCCATAACCGAGCCCATAACCGAGCCCATAACCGAGCCCATAACCGAGCCCATAACCGAGCCCATAACCGAGCCCATAACCGAGCCCATAACCGAGCCCATAACCGAGCCCATAACCGAGCCCATAACCGAGCCCATAACCGAGCCCATAACCGAGCCCATAACCGAGCCCATAACCGAGCCCATAACCGAGCCCATAACCGAGCCCATAACCGAGCCCATAACCGAGCCCATAACCGAGCCCATAACCGAGCCCATAACCGAGCCCATAACCGAGCCCATAACCGAGCCCATAACCGAGCCCATAACCGAGCCCATAACCGAGCCCATAACCGAGCCCATAACCGAGCCCATAACCGAGCCCATAACCGAGCCCATAACCGAGCCCATAACCGAGCCCATAACCGAGCCCATAACCGAGCCCATAACCGAGCCCATAACCGAGCCCATAACCGAGCCCATAACCGAGCCCATAACCGAGCCCATAACCGAGCCCATAACCGAGCCCATAACCGAGCCCATAACCGAGCCCATAACCGAGCCCATAACCGAGCCCATAACCGAGCCCATAACCGAGCCCATAACCGAGCCCATAACCGAGCCCATAACCGAGCCCATAACCGAGCCCATAACCGAGCCCATAACCGAGCCCATAACCGAGCCCATAACCGAGCCCATAACCGAGCCCATAACCGAGCCCATAACCGAGCCCATAACCGAGCCCATAACCGAGCCCATAACCGAGCCCATAACCGAGCCCATAACCGAGCCCATAACCGAGCCCATAACCGAGCCCATAACCGAGCCCATAACCGAGCCCATAACCGAGCCCATAACCGAGCCCATAACCGAGCCCATAACCGAGCCCATAACCGAGCCCATAACCGAGCCCATAACCGAGCCCATAACCGAGCCCATAACCGAGCCCATAACCGAGCCCATAACCGAGCCCATAACCGAGCCCATAACCGAGCCCATAACCGAGCCCATAACCGAGCCCATAACCGAGCCCATAACCGAGCCCATAACCGAGCCCATAACCGAGCCCATAACCGAGCCCATAACCGAGCCCATAACCGAGCCCATAACCGAGCCCATAACCGAGCCCATAACCGAGCCCATAACCGAGCCCATAACCGAGCCCATAACCGAGCCCATAACCGAGCCCATAACCGAGCCCATAACCGAGCCCATAACGGCAACGAGCCCATAACCGAGCCCATAACCGAGCCCATAACCGAGCCCATAACCGAGCCCATAACCGAGCCCAACGAGCCATAACCGAGCCCATAACCGAGCCCATAACCGAGCCCATAACCGAGCCCATAACCGAGCCCATAACCGAGCCCATAACCGAGCCCATAACCGAGCCCATAACCGAGCCCATAACCGAGCCCATAACCGAGCCCATAACCGAGCCCATAACCGAGCCCATAACCGAGCCCATAACCGAGCCCATAACCGAGCCCATAACCGAGCCCATAACCGAGCCCATAACCGAGCCCATAACCGAGCCCATAACCGAGCCCATAACCGAGCCCATAACCGAGCCCATAACCGAGCCCATAACCGAGCCCATAACCGAGCCCATAACCGAGCCCATAACCGAGCCCATAACCGAGCCCATAACCGAGCCCATAACCGAGCCCATAACCGAGCCCATAACCGAGCCCATAACCGAGCCCATAACCGAGCCCATAACCGAGCCCATAACCGAGCCCATAACCGAGCCCATAACCGAGCCCATAACCGAGCCCATAACCGAGCCCATAACCGAGCCCATAACCGAGCCCATAACCGAGCCCATAACCGAGCCCATAACCGAGCCCATAACCGAGCCCATAACCGAGCCCATAACCGAGCCCATAACCGAGCCCATAACCGAGCCCATAACCGAGCCCATAACCGAGCCCATAACCGAGCCCATAACCGAGCCCATAACCGAGCCCATAACCGAGCCCATAACCGAGCCCATAACCGAGCCCATAACCGAGCCCATAACCGAGCCCATAACCGAGCCCATAACCGAGCCCATAACCGAGCCCATAACCGAGCCCATAACCGAGCCCATAACCGAGCCCATAACCGAGCCCATAACCGAGCCCATAACCGAGCCCATAACCGAGCCCATAACCGAGCCCATAACCGAGCCCATAACCGAGCCCATAACCGAGCCCATAACCGAGCCCATAACCGAGCCCATAACCGAGCCCATAACCGAGCCCATAACCGAGCCCATAACCGAGCCCATAACCGAGCCCATAACCGAGCCCATAACCGAGCCCATAACCGAGCCCATAACCGAGCCCATAACCGAGCCCATAACCGAGCCCATAACCGAGCCCATAACCGAGCCCATAACCGAGCCCATAACCGAGCCCATAACCGAGCCCATAACCGAGCCCATAACCGAGCCCATAACCGAGCCCATAACCGAGCCCATAACCGAGCCCATAACCGAGCCCATAACCGAGCCCATAACCGAGCCCATAACCGAGCCCATAACCGAGCCCATAACCGAGCCCATAACCGAGCCCATAACCGAGCCCATAACCGAGCCCATAACCGAGCCCATAACCGAGCCCATAACCGAGCCCATAACCGAGCCCATAACCGAGCCCATAACCGAGCCCATAACCGAGCCCATAACCGAGCCCATAACCGAGCCCATAACCGAGCCCATAACCGAGCCCATAACCGAGCCCATAACCGAGCCCATAACCGAGCCCATAACCGAGCCCATAACCGAGCCCATAACCGAGCCCATAACCGAGCCCATAACCGAGCCCATAACCGAGCCCATAACCGAGCCCATAACCGAGCCCATAACCGAGCCCATAACCGAGCCCATAACCGAGCCATAACCGAGCCCATAACCGAGCCCATAACCGAGCCCATAACCGAGCCCATAACCGAGCCCATAACCGAGCCCATAACCGAGCCCATAACCGAGCCCATAACCGAGCCCATAACCGAGCCCATAACCGAGCCCATAACCGAGCCCATAACCGAGCCCATAACCGAGCCCATAACCGAGCCCATAACCGAGCCCATAACCGAGCCCATAACCGAGCCCATAACCGAGCCCATAACCGAGCCCATAACCGAGCCCATAACCGAGCCCATAACCGAGCCCATAACCGAGCCCATAACCGAGCCCATAACCGAGCCCATAACCGAGCCCATAACCGAGCCCATAACCGAGCCCATAACCGAGCCCATAACCGAGCCCATAACCGAGCCCATAACCGAGCCCATAACCGAGCCCATAACCGAGCCCATAACCGAGCCCATAACCGAGCCCATAACCGAGCCCATAACCGAGCCCATAACCGAGCCCATAACCGAGCCCATAACCGAGCCCATAACCGAGCCCATAACCGAGCCCATAACCGAGCCCATAACCGAGCCCATAACCGAGCCCATAACCGAGCCCATAACCGAGCCATAACCGAGCCCATAACCGAGCCCATAACCGAGCCCATAACCGAGCCCATAACCGAGCCCATAACCGAGCCCATAACCGAGCCCATAACCGAGCCCATAACCGAGCCCATAACCGAGCCCATAACCGAGCCCATAACCGAGCCCATAACCGAGCCCATAACCGAGCCCATAACCGAGCCCATAACCGAGCCCATAACCGAGCCCATAACCGAGCCCATAACCGAGCCCATAACCAACGAGCCCATAACCGAGCCCATAACCGAGCCCATAACCGAGCCCATAACCGAGCCCATAACCGAGCCCATAACCGAGCCCATAACCGAGCCCATAACCGAGCCCATAACCGAGCCCATAACCGAGCCCATAACCGAGCCCATAACCGAGCCCATAACCGAGCCCATAACCGAGCCCATAACCGAGCCCATAACCGAGCCCATAACCGAGCCCATAACCGAGCCCATAACCGAGCCCATAACCGAGCCCATAACCGAGCCCATAACCGAGCCCATAACCGAGCCCATAACCGAGCCCATAACCGAGCCCATAACCGAGCCCATAACCGAGCCCATAACCGAGCCCATAACCGAGCCCATAACCGAGCCCATAACCGAGCCCATAACCGAGCCCATAACCGAGCCCATAACCGAGCCCATAACCGAGCCCATAACCGAGCCCATAACCGAGCCCATAACCGAGCCCATAACCGAGCCCATAACCGAGCCCATAACCGAGCCCATAACCGAGCCCATAACCGAGCCCATAACCGAGCCCATAACCGAGCCCATAACCGAGCCCATAACCGAGCCCATAACCGAGCCCATAACCGAGCCCATAACCGAGCCCATAACCGAGCCCATAACCGAGCCCATAACCGAGCCCATAACCGAGCCCATAACCGAGCCCATAACCGAGCCCATAACCGAGCCCATAACCGAGCCCATAACCGAGCCCATAACCGAGCCCATAACCGAGCCCATAACCGAGCCCATAACCGAGCCCATAACCGAGCCCATAACCGAGCCCATAACCGAGCCCATAACCGAGCCCATAACCGAGCCCATAACCGAGCCCATAACCGAGCCCATAACCGAGCCCATAACCGAGCCCATAACCGAGCCCATAACCGAGCCATAACCGAGCCCATAACCGAGCCCATAACCGAGCCCATAACCGAGCCCATAACCGAGCCCATAACCGAGCCCATAACCGAGCCCATAACCGAGCCCATAACCGAGCCCATAACCGAGCCCATAACCGAGCCCATAACCGAGCCCATAACCGAGCCCATAACCGAGCCCATAACCGAGCCCATAACCGAGCCCATAACCGAGCCCATAACCGAGCCCATAACCGAGCCCATAACCGAGCCCATAACCGAGCCCATAACCGAGCCCATAACCGAGCCCATAACCGAGCCCATAACCGAGCCCATAACCGAGCCCATAACCGAGCCCATAACCGAGCCCATAACCGAGCCCATAACCGAGCCCATAACCGAGCCCATAACCGAGCCCATAACCGAGCCCATAACCGAGCCCATAACCGAGCCCATAACCGAGCCCATAACCGAGCCCATAACCGAGCCCATAACCGAGCCCATAACCGAGCCCATAACCGAGCCCATAACCGAGCCCATAACCGAGCCCATAACCGAGCCCATAACCGAGCCCATAACCGAGCCCATAACCGAGCCCATAACCGAGCCCATAACCGAGCCCATAACCGAGCCCATAACCGAGCCCATAACCGAGCCCATAACCGGCCATAACCGAGCCCATAACCGAGCCCATAACCGAGCCCATAACCGAGCCCATAACCGAGCCATAACCGAGCCCATAACCGAGCCCATAACCGAGCCCATAACCGAGCCCATAACCGAGCCCTAACCGAGCCCATAACCGAGCCCATAACCGAGCCCATAACCGAGCCCATAACCGAGCCCATAACCGAGCCCATAACCGAGCCCATAACCGAGCCCATAACCGAGCCCATAACCGAGCCCATAACCGAGCCCATAACCGAGCCCATAACCGAGCCCATAACCGAGCCCATAACCGAGCCCATAACCGAGCCCATAACCGAGCCCATAACCGAGCCCATAACCGAGCCCATAACCGAGCCCATAACCGAGCCCATAACCGAGCCCATAACCGAGCCCATAACCGAGCCCATAACCGAGCCCATAACCGAGCCCATAACCGAGCCCATAACCGAGCCATAACCGAGCCCATAACCGAGCCCATAACCGAGCCCATAACCGAGCCCATAACCGAGCCCATAACCGAGCCCATAACCGAGCCCATAACCGAGCCCATAACCGAGCCCATAACCGAGCCCATAACCGAGCCCATAACCGAGCCCATAACCGAGCCCATAACCGAGCCCATAACCGAGCCCATAACCGAGCCCATAACCGAGCCCATAACCGAGCCCATAACCGAGCCCATAACCGAGCCCATAACCGAGCCCATAACCGAGCCCATAACCGAGCCCATAACCGAGCCCATAACCGAGCCCATAACCGAGCCCATAACCGAGCCCATAACCGAGCCCATAACCGAGCCCATACCGAGCCATAACCGAGCCCATAACCGAGCCCATAACCGAGCCCATAACCGAGCCCATAACCGAGCCCATAACCGAGCCCATAACCGAGCCCATAACCGAGCCCATAACCGAGCCCATAACCGAGCCCATAACCGAGCCCATAACCGAGCCCATAACCGAGCCCATAACCGAGCCCATAACCGAGCCCATAACCGAGCCCATAACCGAGCCCATAACCGAGCCCATAACCGAGCCCATAACCGAGCCCATAACCGAGCCCATAACCGAGCCCATAACCGAGCCCATAACCGAGCCCATAACCGAGCCCATAACCGAGCCATAACCGAGCCCATAACCGAGCCCATAACCGAGCCCATAACCGAGCCCATAACCGAGCCCATAACCGAGCCCATAACGAGCCATACGCCCATAACCGAGCCCATAACCGAGCCCATAACCGAGCCCATAACCGAGCCCATAACCGAGCCCATAACCGAGCCCATAACCGAGCCCATAACCGAGCCCATAACCGAGCCCATAACCGAGCCCATAACCGAGCCCATAACCGAGCCCATAACCGAGCCCATAACCGAGCCCATAACCGAGCCCATAACCGAGCCCATAACCGAGCCCATAACCGAGCCCATAACCGAGCCCATAACCGAGCCCATAACCGAGCCATAACCGAGCCCATAACCGAGCCCATAACCGAGCCCATAACCGAGCCCATAACCGAGCCCATAACCGAGCCCATAACCGAGCCCATAACCGAGCCCATAACCGAGCCCATAACCGAGCCCATAACCGAGCCATAACCGAGCCCATAACCGAGCCCATAACCGAGCCCATAACCGAGCCCATAACCGAGCCCATAACCGAGCCCATAACCGAGCCCATAACCGAGCCCATAACCGAGCCCATAACCGAGCCCATAACCGAGCCCATAACCGAGCCCATAACCGAGCCCATAACCGAGCCCATAACCGAGCCCATAACCGAGCCCATAACCGAGCCCATAACCGAGCCATAACCGAGCCCATAACCGAGCCCATAACCGAGCCCATAACCGAGCCCATAACCGAGCCCATAACCGAGCCCATAACCGAGCCCATAACCGAGCCCATAACCGAGCCCATAACCGAGCCCATAACCGAGCCCATAACCGAGCCCATAACCGAGCCCATAACCGAGCCCATAACCGAGCCCATAACCGAGCCCATAACCGAGCCCATAACCGAGCCCATAACCGAGCCCATAACCGAGCCCATAACCGAGCCATAACCGAGCCCATAACCGAGCCCATAACCGAGCCCATAACCGAGCCCATAACCGAGCCCATAACCGAGCCCATAACCGAGCCCATAACCGAGCCCATAACCGAGCCCATAACCGAGCCCATAACCGAGCCCATAACCGAGCCCATAACCGAGCCCATAACCGAGCCCATAACCGAGCCCATAACCGAGCCCATAACCGAGCCCATAACCGAGCCCATAACCGAGCCCATAACCGAGCCCATAACCGAGCCCATAACCGAGCCCATAACCGAGCCCATAACCGAGCCCATAACCGAGCCCATAACCGAGCCCATAACCGAGCCCATAACCGAGCCCATAACCGAGCCCATAACCGAGCCCATAACCGAGCCCATAACCGAGCCCATAACCGAGCCCATAACCGAGCCCATAACCGAGCCCATAACCGAGCCCATAACCGAGCCCATAACCGAGCCCATAACCGAGCCCATAACCGAGCCCATAACCGAGCCATAACCGAGCCCATAACCGAGCCCATAACCGAGCCCATAACCGAGCCCATAACCGAGCCCATAACCGAGCCCATAACCGAGCCCATAACCGAGCCCATAACCGAGCCCATAACATAACCGAGCCCATAACCGAGCCCATAACCGAGCCCATAACCGAGCCCATAACCGAGCCCATAACCGAGCCCATAACCGAGCCCATAACCGAGCCCATAACCGAGCCCATAACCGAGCCCATAACCGAGCCCATAACCGAGCCCATAACCGAGCCCATAACCGAGCCCATAACCGAGCCCATAACCGAGCCCATAACCGAGCCCATAACCGAGCCCATAACCGAGCCCATAACCGAGCCCATAACCGAGCCCATAACCGAGCCCATAACCGAGCCCATAACCGAGCCCATAACCGAGCCCATAACCGAGCCCATAACCGAGCCCATAACCGAGCCCATAACCGAGCCCATAACCGAGCCCATAACCGAGCCCATAACCGAGCCCATAACCGAGCCCATAACCGAGCCCATAACCGAGCCCATAACCGAGCCCATAACCGAGCCCATAACCGAGCCCATAACCGAGCCCATAACCGAGCCCATAACCGAGCCCATAACCGAGCCCATAACCGAGCCCATAACCGAGCCCATAACCGAGCCCATAACCGAGCCCATAACCGAGCCCATAACCGAGCCATAACCGAGCCCATAACCGAGCCCATAACCGAGCCCATAACCGAGCCCATAACCGAGCCCATAACCGAGCCCATAACCGAGCCCATAACCGAGCCATAACCGAGCCCATAACCGAGCCCATAACCGAGCCCATAACCGAGCCCATAACCGAGCCCATAACCGAGCCCATAACCGAGCCCATAACCGAGCCCATAACCGAGCCCATAACCGAGCCCATAACCGAGCCCATAACCGAGCCCATAACCGAGCCCATAACCGAGCCATAACCGAGCCCATAACCGAGCCCCATAACCGAGCCCATAACCGAGCCCATAACCGAGCCCATAACCGAGCCATAACCGAGCCCATAACCGAGCCCATAACCGAGCCCATAACCGAGCCCATAACCGAGCCCATAACCGAGCCCATAACCGAGCCCATAACCGAGCCCATAACCGAGCCCATAACCGAGCCATAACCGAGCCCATAACCGAGCCCATAACCGAGCCCATAACCGAGCCCATAACCGAGCCCATAACCGAGCCCATAACCGAGCCCATAACCGAGCCCATAACCGAGCCCATAACCGAGCCCATAACCGAGCCCATAACCGAGCCCATAACCGAGCCCATAACCGAGCCCATAACCGAGCCCATAACCGAGCCCATAACCGAGCCCATAACCGAGCCCATAACCGAGCCCATAACCGAGCCCATAACCGAGCCCATAACCGAGCCCATAACCGAGCCCATAACGAGCCCATAACCGAGCCCATAACCGAGCCCATAACCGAGCCCATAACCGAGCCCATAACCGAGCCCATAACCGAGCCCATAACCGAGCCATAACCGAGCCCATAACCGAGCCATAACCGAGCCCATAACCGAGCCCATAACCGAGCCCATAACCGAGCCCATAACCGAGCCCATAACCGAGCCCATAACCGAGCCCATAACCGAGCCATAACCGAGCCCATAACCGAGCCCATAACCGAGCCCATAACCGAGCCCATAACCGAGCCCATAACCGAGCCCATAACCGAGCCCATAACCGAGCCCATAACCGAGCCCATAACCGAGCCCATAACCGAGCCCATAACCGAGCCCATAACCGAGCCCATAACCGAGCCCATAACCGAGCCCATAACCGAGCCCATAACCGAGCCCATAACCGAGCCCATAACCGAGCCCATAACCGAGCCATAACCGAGCCCATAACCGAGCCCATAACCGAGCCCATAACCGAGCCCATAACCGAGCCCATAACCGAGCCCATAACCGAGCCCATAACCGAGCCCATAACCGAGCCCATAACCGAGCCCATAACCGAGCCCATAACCGAGCCCATAACCGAGCCCATAACCGAGCCCATAACCGAGCCCATAACCGAGCCCATAACCGAGCCCATAACCGAGCCCATAACCGAGCCCATAACCGAGCCCATAACCGAGCCCATAACCGAGCCCATAACCGAGCCCATAACCGAGCCCATAACCGAGCCCATAACCGAGCCCATAACCGAGCCATAACCGAGCCCATAACCGAGCCCATAACCGAGCCCATAACCGAGCCCATAACCGAGCCCATAACCGAGCCCATAACCGAGCCCATAACCGAGCCCATAACCGAGCCCATAACCGAGCCCATAACCGAGCCCATAACCGAGCCCATAACCGAGCCCATAACCGAGCCCATAACCGAGCCCATAACCGAGCCCATAACCGAGCCCATAACCGAGCCCATAACCGAGCCCATAACCGAGCCCATAACCGAGCCCATAACCGAGCCCATAACCGAGCCCATAACCGAGCCCATAACCGAGCCCATAACCGAGCCCATAACCGAGCCCATAACCGAGCCCATAACCGAGCCCATAACCGAGCCCATAACCGAGCCCATAACCGAGCCCATAACCGAGCCCATAACCGAGCCCATAACCGAGCCCATAACCGAGCCCATAACCGAGCCATAACCGAGCCCATAACCGAGCCCATAACCGAGCCCATAACCGAGCCATAACCGAGCCCATAACCGAGCCCATAACCGAGCCCATAACCGAGCCCATAACCGAGCCCATAACCGAGCCCATAACCGAGCCCATAACCGAGCCCATAACCGAGCCCATAACCGAGCCCATAACCGAGCCCATAACGAGCCCATAACCGAGCCCATAACCGAGCCCATAACCGAGCCCATAACCGAGCCCATAACCGAGCCCATAACCGAGCCCATAACCGAGCCCATAACCGAGCCCATAACCGAGCCCATAACCGAGCCCATAACCGAGCCCATAACCGAGCCATAACCGAGCCCATAACCGAGCCCATAACCGAGCCCATAACCGAGCCCATAACCGAGCCCATAACCGAGCCCATAACCGAGCCCATAACCGAGCCCATAACCGAGCCCATAACCGAGCCCATAACCGAGCCCATAACCGAGCCCATAACCGAGCCCATAACCGAGCCATAACCGAGCCCATAACCGAGCCCATAACCGAGCCCATAACCGAGCCCATAACCGAGCCCATAACCGAGCCCATAACCGAGCCCATAACCGAGCCCATAACCGAGCCCATAACCGAGCCCATAACCGAGCCCATAACCGAGCCATAACCGAGCCCATAACCGAGCCCATAACCGAGCCCATAACCGAGCCATAACCGAGCCCATAACCGAGCCCATAACCGAGCCCATAACCGAGCCCATAACCGAGCCCATAACCGAGCCCATAACCGAGCCCATAACCGAGCCCATAACCGAGCCCATAACCGAGCCCATAACCGAGCCATAACCGAGCCCATAACCGAGCCCATAACCGAGCCCATAACCGAGCCCATAACCGAGCCCATAACCGAGCCCATAACCGAGCCCATAACCGAGCCCATAACCGAGCCCATAACCGAGCCCATAACCGAGCCCATAACCGAGCCCATAACCGAGCCCATAACCGAGCCCATAACCGAGCCCATAACCGAGCCCATAACCGAGCCCATAACCGAGCCCATAACCGAGCCCATAACCGAGCCCATAACCGAGCCATAACCGAGCCCATAACCGAGCCCATAACCGAGCCCATAACCGAGCCCATAACCGAGCCCATAACCGAGCCCATAACCGAGCCCATAACCGAGCCATAACCGAGCCCATAACCGAGCCCATAACCGAGCCCATAACCGAGCCCATAACCGAGCCCATAACCGAGCCCATAACCGAGCCCATAACCGAGCCATAACCGAGCCCATAACCGAGCCCATAACCGAGCCCATAACCGAGCCCATAACCGAGCCCATAACCGAGCCCATAACCGAGCCCATAACCGAGCCCATAACCGAGCCCATAACCGAGCCCATAACCGAGCCCATAACCGAGCCATAACCGAGCCCATAACCGAGCCCATAACCGAGCCCATAACCGAGCCCATAACCGAGCCCATAACCGAGCCCATAACGAGCCCATAACCGAGCCCATAACCGAGCCCATAACCGAGCCCATAACCGAGCCCATAACCGAGCCCATAACCGAGCCATAACCGAGCCCATAACCGAGCCCATAACCGAGCCCATAACCGAGCCCATAACCGAGCCCATAACCGAGCCCATAACCGAGCCCATAACCGAGCCCATAACCGAGCCATAACCGAGCCCATAACCGAGCCCATAACCGAGCCCATAACCGAGCCCATAACCGAGCCCATAACCGAGCCCATAACCGAGCCCATAACCGAGCCCATAACCGAGCCCATAACCGAGCCCATAACCGAGCCCATAACCGAGCCCATAACCGAGCCCATAACCGAGCCCATAACCGAGCCCATAACCGAGCCCATAACCGAGCCCATAACCGAGCCCATAACCGAGCCATAACCGAGCCCATAACCGAGCCCATAACCGAGCCCATAAACCGAGCCCATAACCGAGCCCATAACCGAGCCCATAACCGAGCCCATAACCGAGCCCATAACCGAGCCCATAACCGAGCCATAACCGAGCCCATAACCGAGCCCATAACCGAGCCCATAACCGAGCCCATAACCGAGCCCATAACCGAGCCCATAACCGAGCCCATAACCGAGCCCATAACCGAGCCCATAACCGAGCCCATAACCGAGCCCATAACCGAGCCCATAACCGAGCCCATAACCGAGCCCATAACCGAGCCCATAACCGAGCCCATAACCGAGCCCATAACCGAGCCCATAACCGAGCCCATAACCGAGCCCATAACCGAGCCCATAACCGAGCCCATAACCGAGCCCATAACCGAGCCCATAACCGAGCCATAACCGAGCCCATAACCGAGCCCATAACCGAGCCCATAACCGAGCCCATAACCGAGCCCTAACCGAGCCCATAACCGAGCCCATAACCGAGCCCATAACCGAGCCCATAACCGAGCCCATAACCGAGCCCATAACCGAGCCCATAACCGAGCCCATAACCGAGCCCATAACCGAGCCCATAACCGAGCCCATAACCGAGCCCATAACCGAGCCCATAACCGAGCCCATAACCGAGCCCATAACCGAGCCCATAACCGAGCCCATAACCGAGCCCATAACCGAGCCCATAACCGAGCCCATAACCGAGCCCATACCGAGCCCATAACCGAGCCCATAACCGAGCCCATAACCGAGGCCATAACCGAGCCCATAACCGAGCCCATAACCGAGCCCATAACCGAGCCCATAACCGAGCCATAACCGAGCCCATAACCGAGCCCATAACCGAGCCCATAACCGAGCCCATAACCGAGCCCATAACCGAGCCCATAACCGAGCCCATAACCGAGCCCATAACCGAGCCCATAACCGAGCCCATAACCGAGCCCATAACCGAGCCCATAACCGAGCCCATAACCGAGCCCATAACCGAGCCCATAACCGAGCCCATAACCGAGCCCATAACCGAGCCATAACCGAGCCCATAACCGAGCCCATAACCGAGCCCATAACCGAGCCCATAACCGAGCCCATACCGAGCCCATAACCGAGCCCATAACGAGCCCATAACGAGCCCATAACCGAGCCCATAACCGAGCCCATAACCGAGCCCATAACCGAGCCCATAACCGAGCCCATAACCGAGCCCATAACCGAGCCCATAACCGAGCCCATAACCGAGCCCATAACCGAGCCCATAACCGAGCCCATAACCGAGCCATAACCGAGCCCATAACCGAGCCCATAACCGAGCCCATAACCGAGCCCATAACCGAGCCCATAACGAGCCCATAACCGAGCCCATAACCGAGCCCATAACCGAGCCATAACCGAGCCCATAACCGAGCCCATAACCGAGCCCATACCGAGCCCATAACCGAGCCCATAACCGAGCCATAACCGAGCCATAACCGAGCCCATAACCGAGCCCATAACCCGAGCCCATAACCGAGCCCATAACCGAGCCCATAACCGAGCCCATAACCGAGCCCATAACCGAGCCCATAACCGAGCCCATAACCGAGCCATAACCGAGCCCATAAACCGAGCCCATAACCGAGCCCATAACCGAGCCCATAACCGAGCCCATAACCGAGCCCATAACCGAGCCCATAACCGAGCCATAACCGAGCCCATAACCGAGCCCATAACCGAGCCCATCCCATAACCGAGCCCATAACCGAGCCCATAACCGAGCCCATAACCGAGCCCATAACCGAGCCCATAACCGAGCCCATAACCGAGCCCATAACCGAGCCCATAACCGAGCCCATAACCGAGCCCATAACCGAGCCCATAACCGAGCCCATAACCGAGCCCATAACCGAGCCCATAACCGAGCCCATAACCGAGCCCATAACCGAGCCCATAACCGAGCCCATAACCGAGCCCATAACCGAGCCCATAACCGAGCCCATAACCGAGCCCATAACCGAGCCCATAACCGAGCCCATAACCGAGCCCATAACCGAGCCCATAACCGAGCCCATAACCGAGCCCATAACCGAGCCCATAACCGAGCCCATAACCGAGCCCATAACCGAGCCCATAACCGAGCCCATAACCGAGCCCATAACCGAGCCCATAACCGAGCCCATAACCGAGCCCATAACCGAGCCCATAACCGAGCCCATAACCGAGCCCATAACCGAGCCCATAACCGAGCCCATAACCGAGCCCATAACCGAGCCCATAACCGAGCCCATAACCGAGCCCATAACCGAGCCCATAACCGAGCCCATAACCGAGCCCATAACCGAGCCCATAACCGAGCCCATAACCGAGCCCATAACCGAGCCCATAACCGAGCCCATAACCGAGCCCATAACCGAGCCCATAACCGAGCCCATAACCGAGCCCATAACCGAGCCCATAACCGAGCCCATAACCGAGCCCATAACCGAGCCCATAACCGAGCCCATAACCGAGCCCATAACCGAGCCCATAACCGAGCCCATAACCGAGCCCATAACCGAGCCCATAACCGAGCCCATAACCGAGCCCATAACCGAGCCCATAACCGAGCCCATAACCGAGCCCATAACCGAGCCCATAACCGAGCCCATAACCGAGCCCATAACCGAGCCCATAACCGAGCCATAACCGAGCCCATAACCGAGCCCATAACCGAGCCCATAACCGAGCCCATAACCGAGCCCATAACCGAGCCCATAACCGAGCCCATAACCGAGCCCATAACCGAGCCCATAACCGAGCCCATAACCGAGCCCATAACCGAGCCCATAACCGAGCCCATAACCGAGCCCATAACCGAGCCCATAACCGAGCCCATAACCGAGCCCATAACCGAGCCCATAACCGAGCCCATAACCGAGCCCATAACCGAGCCCATAACCGAGCCCATAACCGAGCCCATAACCGAGCCCATAACCGAGCCCATAACCGAGCCCATAACCGAGCCCATAACCGAGCCCATAACCGAGCCCATAACCGAGCCCATAACCGAGCCCATAACCGAGCCCATAACCGAGCCCATAACCGAGCCCATAACCGAGCCCATAACCGAGCCCATAACCGAGCCCATAACCGAGCCCATAACCGAGCCCATAACCGAGCCCATAACCGAGCCCATAACCGAGCCCATAACCGAGCCCATAACCGAGCCCATAACCGAGCCCATAACCGAGCCCATAACCGAGCCCATAACCGAGCCCATAACCGAGCCCATAACCGAGCCCATAACCGAGCCCATAACCGAGCCCATAACCGAGCCCATAACCGAGCCCATAACCGAGCCCATAACCGAGCCCATAACCGAGCCCATAACCGAGCCCATAACCGAGCCCATAACCGAGCCCATAACCGAGCCCATAACCGAGCCCATAACCGAGCCCATAACCGAGCCCATAACCGAGCCCATAACCGAGCCCATAACCGAGCCCATAACCGAGCCCATAACCGAGCCCATAACCGAGCCCATAACCGAGCCCATAACCGAGCCCATAACCGAGCCCATAACCGAGCCCATAACCGAGCCCATAACCGAGCCCATAACCGAGCCCATAACCGAGCCCATAACCGAGCCCATAACCGAGCCCATAACCGAGCCCATAACCGAGCCCATAACCGAGCCCATAACCGAGCCCATAACCGAGCCCATAACCGAGCCCATAACCGAGCCCATAACCGAGCCCATAACCGAGCCCATAACCGAGCCCATAACCGAGCCCATAACCGAGCCCATAACCGAGCCCATAACCGAGCCCATAACCGAGCCCATAACCGAGCCCATAACCGAGCCCATAACCGAGCCCATAACCGAGCCCATAACCGAGCCCATAACCGAGCCCATAACCGAGCCCATAACCGAGCCCATAACCGAGCCCATAACCGAGCCCATAACCGAGCCCATAACCGAGCCCATAACCGAGCCCATAACCGAGCCCATAACCGAGCCCATAACCGAGCCCATAACCGAGCCCATAACCGAGCCCATAACCGAGCCCATAACCGAGCCCATAACCGAGCCCATAACCGAGCCCATAACCGAGCCCATAACCGAGCCCATAACCGAGCCCATAACCGAGCCCATAACCGAGCCCATAACCGAGCCCATAACCGAGCCCATAACCGAGCCCATAACCGAGCCCATAACCGAGCCCATAACCGAGCCCATAACCGAGCCCATAACCGAGCCCATAACCGAGCCCATAACCGAGCCCATAACCGAGCCCATAACCGAGCCCATAACCGAGCCCATAACCGAGCCCATAACCGAGCCCATAACCGAGCCCATAACCGAGCCCATAACCGAGCCCATAACCGAGCCCATAACCGAGCCCATAACCGAGCCCATAACCGAGCCCATAACCGAGCCCATAACCGAGCCCATAACCGAGCCCATAACCGAGCCCATAACCGAGCCCATAACCGAGCCCATAACCGAGCCCATAACCGAGCCCATAACCGAGCCCATAACCGAGCCCATAACCGAGCCCATAACCGAGCCCATAACCGAGCCCATAACCGAGCCCATAACCGAGCCCATAACCGAGCCCATAACCGAGCCCATAACCGAGCCCATAACCGAGCCCATAACCGAGCCCATAACCGAGCCCATAACCGAGCCCATAACCGAGCCCATAACCGAGCCCATAACCGAGCCCATAACCGAGCCCATAACCGAGCCCATAACCGAGCCCATAACCGAGCCCATAACCGAGCCCATAACCGAGCCCATAACCGAGCCCATAACCGAGCCCATAACCGAGCCCATAACCGAGCCCATAACCGAGCCCATAACCGAGCCCATAACCGAGCCCATAACCGAGCCCATAACCGAGCCCATAACCGAGCCCATAACCGAGCCCATAACCGAGCCCATAACCGAGCCCATAACCGAGCCCATAACCGAGCCCATAACCGAGCCCATAACCGAGCCCATAACCGAGCCCATAACCGAGCCCATAACCGAGCCCATAACCGAGCCCATAACCGAGCCCATAACCGAGCCCATAACCGAGCCCATAACCGAGCCCATAACCGAGCCCATAACCGAGCCCATAACCGAGCCCATAACCGAGCCCATAACCGAGCCCATAACCGAGCCCATAACCGAGCCCATAACCGAGCCCATAACCGAGCCCATAACCGAGCCCATAACCGAGCCCATAACCGAGCCCATAACCGAGCCCATAACCGAGCCCATAACCGAGCCCATAACCGAGCCCATAACCGAGCCCATAACCGAGCCCATAACCGAGCCCATAACCGAGCCCATAACCGAGCCATAACCGAGCCCATAACCGAGCCCATAACCGAGCCCATAACCGAGCCCATAACCGAGCCCATAACCGAGCCCATAACCGAGCCCATAACCGAGCCCATAACCGAGCCCATAACCGAGCCCATAACCGAGCCCATAACCGAGCCCATAACCGAGCCCATAACCGAGCCCATAACCGAGCCCATAACCGAGCCCATAACCGAGCCCATAACCGAGCCCATAACCGAGCCCATAACCGAGCCCATAACCGAGCCCATAACCGAGCCCATAACCGAGCCCATAACCGAGCCCATAACCGAGCCCATAACCGAGCCCATAACCGAGCCCATAACCGAGCCCATAACCGAGCCCATAACCGAGCCCATAACCGAGCCCATAACCGAGCCCATAACCGAGCCCATAACCGAGCCCATAACCGAGCCCATAACCGAGCCCATAACCGAGCCCATAACCGAGCCCATAACCGAGCCCATAACCGAGCCCATAACCGAGCCCATAACCGAGCCCATAACCGAGCCCATAACCGAGCCCATAACCGAGCCCATAACCGAGCCATAACCGAGCCCATAACCGAGCCCATAACCGAGCCCATAACCGAGCCCATAACCGAGCCCATAACCGAGCCCATAACCGAGCCCATAACCGAGCCCATAACCGAGCCCATAACCGAGCCCATAACCGAGCCCATAACCGAGCCCATAACCGAGCCCATAACCGAGCCCATAACCGAGCCCATAACCGAGCCCATAACCGAGCCCATAACCGAGCCCATAACCGAGCCCATAACCGAGCCCATAACCGAGCCCATAACCGAGCCCATAACCGAGCCCATAACCGAGCCCATAACCGAGCCCATAACCGAGCCCATAACCGAGCCCATAACCGAGCCCATAACCGAGCCCATAACCGAGCCCATAACCGAGCCCATAACCGAGCCCATAACCGAGCCCATAACCGAGCCCATAACCGAGCCCATAACCGAGCCCATAACCGAGCCCATAACCGAGCCCATAACCGAGCCCATAACCGAGCCCATAACCGAGCCCATAACCGAGCCCATAACCGAGCCCATAACCGAGCCCATAACCGAGCCCATAACCGAGCCCATAACCGAGCCCATAACCGAGCCCATAACCGAGCCCATAACCGAGCCCATAACCGAGCCCATAACCGAGCCCATAACCGAGCCCATAACCGAGCCCATAACCGAGCCCATAACCGAGCCCATAACCGAGCCCATAACCGAGCCCATAACCGAGCCCATAACCGAGCCCATAACCGAGCCCATAACCGAGCCCATAACCGAGCCCATAACCGAGCCCATAACCGAGCCCATAACCGAGCCCATAACCGAGCCATAACCGAGCCCATAACCGAGCCCATAACCGAGCCCATAACCGAGCCCATAACCGAGCCCATAACCGAGCCCATAACCGAGCCCATAACCGAGCCCATAACCGAGCCCATAACCGAGCCCATAACCGAGCCCATAACCGAGCCCATAACCGAGCCCATAACCGAGCCCATAACCGAGCCCATAACCGAGCCCATAACCGAGCCCATAACCGAGCCCATAACCGAGCCCATAACCGAGCCCATAACCGAGCCCATAACCGAGCCCATAACCGAGCCCATAACCGAGCCCATAACCGAGCCCATAACCGAGCCCATAACCGAGCCCATAACCGAGCCCATAACCGAGCCCATAACCGAGCCCATAACCGAGCCCATAACCGAGCCCATAACCGAGCCCATAACCGAGCCCATAACCGAGCCCATAACCGAGCCCATAACCGAGCCCATAACCGAGCCCATAACCGAGCCCATAACCGAGCCCATAACCGAGCCCATAACCGAGCCCATAACCGAGCCCATAACCGAGCCCATAACCGAGCCCATAACCGAGCCCATAACCGAGCCCATAACCGAGCCCATAACCGAGCCCATAACCGAGCCCATAACCGAGCCCATAACCGAGCCCATAACCGAGCCCATAACCGAGCCCATAACCGAGCCCATAACCGAGCCCATAACCGAGCCATAACCGAGCCCATAACCGAGCCCATAACCGAGCCCATAACCGAGCCCATAACCGAGCCCATAACCGAG
>JASFAX010004097.1:0-40367 GCA_030737875.1 Allium sativum | reverse complement strand
GAGTTTGCAGTTTTATTGTTTATGGATTTTGGAGGGAGGACGAGGTGTTTAAAGAATCAGCAATGTCTATTTTCCTGGAGTAGGTTGTGTTGTTGCGAAAGAGGAAGGAAGCACAGTGTGCTTAGTTGTGGTGGTGGGCCGGGTCCTAACCGTAAGGCCTAGTAGTTGTTTTTATAAAAATTTGGTTTTTAGGTTTAGTTCAAGAAAAGTGTGTAAGGAGAAGCATAGAGAGCAAGAGATCGGATTGCTGTGTTTTCAGGAAGTGGAAGGACATTTAAATCAGGAGGAAGTAGAGTAGTGGTATTAAAATGGGTAATGGGCCTTAAGTGAAAGGTAGAGCCCAATTTATTTTATATATAGGAAAATTAGATTTTAGTTTAAACTAAATAGTACATTAACATTGTAAAATTTATAACTTGTCCGTCTATTATCAGAATTCAACGAAACAAGATCCGTTGGGATCGTATGGACGGTGGCTACACCATGGAACTGACCGGGAGTGAATTGGGGCTCGTTTGGATTTACGGTGAGATTAAACGCCTGAATCAAATAAATGAACAATTATCGTTATTTAAAGATAACCGTCCAAGGTGTGTAAATCTCACTAACTCTACTCAATTTATATTTTTATAAAATATTTTTAGAATTTATAAATAATGGTTGTTTGCTGTGTGTTGGCTGTTTGGTTGAACTGCTAGTCAGTTTATTGAAAATATGGATAATGATATAGATATAAATCGTAAATCAAATATTGATTCTATTTAGCAGAATATTTCATAGTAAAATGAAATTGATGTTAATTTTATTGTTTAACATCTGTGGATGCAGGGAAACAGGTCGGATGAACCAAATTGGGTTCCTCAAGATTTATTTTACTGTTTTTTTCATATATTGTGTTATATGATGTGATATGAAATCTGTTGTTGATATTGTATGTTGGAATGATGTTGATCATTGTACGTTAAATACTATAATGAATACTGGAATGTTAAAAAGGAAATTTTCAATGACATACTGAAAAAGAAATATTTATAAAACCAAAAGATTTTATAAAAAGAAAATATCTATTTATAAAATAAATATATTAAAAGGAATATTTGTTTGTTAATCAATTAAATAAAATTGAAGAGAAATATTTGTAAAACGTTTACAGATACAATTGGAAAAGAAATATGTGTAAACTATTTACAAATAGAATTGAAAGGGATATTTATTTGAAAATAAATAGAATAGAAAGAGGAAATATGTGTAAAATAAATAGGAAGGAAATAGTTAGATTATCAAAGGAATTACTTATAAAATCAATGGATTTTTAAGGAAAATATTTTATAAATAAATAGAATTATCAAAAAGGGATTTATTTGGTAAACAAATAGATTAAAAAAGGAAATACTTGAAAAGTAACTAGAATTGTATAAAAGGAGAATTTTACATTTGAAAGGTTTAGACCAGTGCTTCGCACACGGGTATAACATGATATAGATTTAAAGCAAAGAATTTAAATAGAATATATTCTGACCGATAGATTGAGAAGATAAATTTATAAACAATATGTTTTAAATTAAATAGAATGTTTATCATTAGATAAATAGAACATAGTCAGGACTTATATAGAGAAGTAAGAATCGATTTCAACATCGATATTTGAAATTAAATAAATGTAGAGTTAATCAAAGGAGTTAAATAAGTTGAGTTAAATCAGTTGAGTTAAATCAGTGGAGTTAAATCAGCTGAGTTAGATAAATTGAGTTAAATAAGTTGAGTTAAATCAGTAGGAGTTAAATAAGTTGAGTTAATCAAGTAAGTTAATCAAGTTAAGTTAATAGAGTTGAGTTAGTCAAGATGATTTAATCAAACCGAGTTAATACAAATGAGTTAATCCAAAGGAGTTATTCGAAATAGTTTATTCAAATAAGATTAAAGGAGTTAATCAAATATAGTTTATTCGAAAGGAGATTAATCAAATGTAAATCATTCGTAGAAAGTTAATCGAATGTAAATCAATCGAAGAGAGATTATCGAATATAGTTATTCGAAGAAAGAGTTATCAAATATAGTTTATTCGAAAAGGAGCTATCGAATAGAGATTATTTGAAAAGGAGAATTATACACTGAATTCGATTATATCGAATTCGGGAAAGTAATATTTACTTTCCGGTTTAATCAAGATTTACTTATTTATTAATAGATTTGTGGTTTAGTTATTGAGTTAAATTAAGGAATAAAAGTTACATTTTGAAGTGGGATATTTAAGAAGAAAGGAATTATAATGTTATAGTTAAAATCAATGTTTTAAAATAACGAAGTGGATTCATAAATAGAATCCCAGTTACATAAGGAAGTTGGTAAAGGTTTAAAAGGTGAACTTTGTCTATTTCGAGGTTAGAAAGGTTGTTCAGTTAAAGTCTGAGAGGTAATTATACCCCAACTTGATTGACTTCATTTTTAACTGAGGGATGGGTAAGGTTCGATAGTGAAGATTGATTTAGTGAATTTAGTTAATGAGTGTAATGGTTTAAATTGGCTTAGTGATGTTTTATTTAAACATCTGTTTAAATCAAATGAATAAACTTTAGAAACACTTTCCAAATATAATCAGAGATATTTTCTAATCATAGAAAATGAAATGTTGATGAGAAAGAATACGGGAATGACAGTGATACGTGAAACAGAGATGGAAATGTTTTCCAATGATTGATATCGTATATTTCCTAAATTGAGAAAATAAGAAATGTTGAATATATGGAAATAGGAAATAAATAAATTGATGAACTAAGGAGATTAATGTTCATTGATGATTGATCGATCGATTCTATCTAGAAATAAGATCGTTGGTTGTACACCCATTTTTCTCTGATAGTTAAATCACCGACGATCGAAGTTTTTGACCATTTTCCGTCGTCAATACGGAGAGACCAGGATCAGATTCGTTATCTGGAAACCACTCTGTATGGATGTTAGCGTTGTGATCAAATATGATGAAAATAATTGAAGACGCGGTTATGCAAGGGCTATCCTGTTTACAAAATAGTGCCTTCGGTTTGTCCAGTCCCAGGGCAACGTAAATGGATGAATGTCTGACAGAGTATATCTAACAGGTCGCGTAAGTTGATCTCTTCAAACGTACTTACGTTTGGTGGTGGAGGAATTTGTTTCTCTTAGCTTATACCCGTGGTATTTTTGGGGAAATCAATTTGTGATTTGACGATGTGGCATTCAAAGTGAATTGCAGTCATATATTCCAAAAGATACGTTATGACCTCAAGCCTCATTAACCGGGAAATGACAGAAATCGGGCGGGCGGCACGGTTAAGTGGGTCTCTCCCATTAGGGTGTATATCACCTATCTAGAGAAAATCCATTTCATTCTTTTATCTATTATCGATGCTGTCCCTTTTCAGGGAATGGTGGGTAGCTCCCAACCGTTGGTGGTATACATTCGATACGCCCAAGCGAAATGAGTGGTCGTCCATATGCGAACCGGGTTGCAAGATGTTCTTGTTGAACCCAGTGTATCTGCCTCTGGAGATACACTATCAGCAGGTGGTCCCATACCTTGTCATAGTCGGAATCCAATCTCCAATAAGCGCACGCGGTTTTGTTTGTATACTATATATGTGGAACGTGAGATGCAAGCGTTCTGCTAGATTGTTAATTACTTGTGATTAGACATTATTATAATATCACAGAAGTATTGATTTCCAAAACTATTTTGGGTTATCGTAAGGTAAAAACCATCCGTGTTTATGTGTGGATCGGTCTTACGATTATCATTTCTTTTGAAAAGGATTTTGAAAAGTTACACTAAATAATTTGAGTTTACTCACACCAGTCCCATGACTGACCCAGAGTTTTTTTTGTTTTCCCTAAACTCTTGGGTGCCCAAATTTGTACGGGCAGTCAAGTAGTTCAGGACTTTACAGATATACTTGGAGGAGCTTGAAGTAGGAGGCTTCAGGATTATATAGCTATTGTTATTTCCGTTGTGTGTAAGTGTTGTACTCTGATAATGTTATTGTATATATATACTGTTTTACTTCAAAGTTATGTTATATATTATATTTATTAGTTCTGCTGTGAGATTCGTATTACTCTGGTTCTGTTCTGCGGTGATCTTCTTCTTCTTCTATTCTAATTTTCTATCTTGTCTATTCTCACCCTCTAACTTCTTTCTGTTAATGATCAGGTATTTCCGATTTTTGAATAGTTAACAAGGCAGTTTTGTATTGATTTTTGAAGTCGAAAATCCCAGTTCGTTACAGTGGTATCAGAGCTGAAGGTTAAGTGATTACCTTGGCTCTGTGGCATGACTCAGTAGACATAGGGTTAGCAATACCCTAGATTGAGTTTGATGTATATATACGAGTGAATGTATTTGTATATTGAATAAAAATGATTTTATATTGTGGAGATCTATTGGTTAAGTAGTTTGTGAATTCTGGTCGATCAGTTTGATCCACTGTATCGATAGGGGCTACCAAACACTAGAGTACGATAAACCGACACAATATGTTTTGAAAGAGGGTAAATGAAACAATTTTACCCAAATTATATTTTATTATAAAAGAATGATTAATATTTGAAATATTATAGTATATTGGATGTGCTGGTTGATTATAATTGAAATGGTTATATAAATAACCAATTTGGGTTCGTATAATTTAAAAGCAGATTAATTAAATCTGAATTAAATTAGAATTGGAATTAAAATTCTAAAAACTAGGAGAAGTGTTCGTAAGTGGATTTGTGTTAAGTATAAGAAAATTTAAAATCCTGGGAGATTTTAAATTGTTTACTAGTATTGTGAATGATATTTTGAAAAAGATTTCAAAAAGAAAGTGTTTAAATATGGTTTTGATAAGTGATATAGTATTGAACTCACTTCGATAGCTGGGAAATAACTCGAATGATACTGGCCAAATCATCAGTGTTCATTTTCGAGTTATAAGTGACGGATTACCATCAAAGATTTTGTTTTCGAATTACTTTGGGAAAAGGAAGTTGTTTTGATTCCCAAAAGGGAATAATTTATTTTATAAAAACTAAACTGTTTAAAATCCCCAGGAAGATAGTATGAATCAAAACAAATTAAAGTAGAAATTAGTGAAAGTGTAACGACCCGTGTTTTTCGACCATTTGAACCTGAATATTTAAATTGGTTTTAAATATTTTATTTGGAAATATTAATGGAATTTAATATTTAATTCGTTAATAAAAACGAAGTTGAACGTTATATAATTTATATAATATAAAACGAGCTCGAAATGGCGCGGCAGTTCGTAATATTTGGTTTTGAACTTCCATGGAGAATACAGGATTCGATATAAGTCGGATTTCTGTGAAACAAGACACGTTGGAACCGTATTGACGATAATTTTCATATGAAAGAGAAAAATCCAGATTTCGTGTTATAGATAGTAAGTTATGGCCAAATCAAATTTTGAAATAGTCGCTATGGAAGATCGTTATTAAATTATAGGCCTTTAAAATAGCCGTTTTGCAAACGGACTATGTTTTCGACGAAATCAGTTTCATTAGAACCGTAACGTTAAATTATTGTACGGTGTTGAGTTGCGTGGAAAACCGATGTCGTATGTGACCACGGTAGCCATAAACGCTCGTTCAATTTCTATAACGCGTAATTAAATGAATAAAGGGATATTTGAGTGTAACTTGAGCAGACGATCAAATTAGGCCGCGAAACCAGTTCCGTTGAGTTCGTAGCGTCGATTATAGTCAGGATAGGTATATAGTTTGTTATTTTTAGAGATCGGGAAATTTGGTGTTCAGAAGGGCAGTGCGGTACGCGTTAAAAACAGCCTACCGGGGCAACAGTCTCAGAATGCGACGAAACTAGTGCCGTTGGGTTCGTATCAACAAGTTATTGTCGATGTTCGCAGTTTCAAGTTGATTTGATTTATCTGCTGATCGTGAAAAAATAAAACACGTGTTCATTTCTGGTTTCATAAAGGAAATTTTTTCATACGACCTCGGATTGCGACGAAACTTGTCTCATTGGGTCCGGAATACCGTTTTACGTCGAAGATAGTTTTTTTTATCAGTAAACAGAAATCATATGAAGAAGAATTTGTGTGTTACTTTACACCCAAGTTTCATTATAATAATTATATAATATTTCCTACCCATGCAAGCTAAGTGATACATCAAAATCATAGCTGTTCTGACGTACAAACTTCTATCCCAAATTTATGAAGCCTTGCCGACCAAGGTTTGGGAATTCCCAGACATACAGCTAGCCTATATTTTCAGCTACTTACCCTAAAAGTTGTACCCGAATTCCTTGCTACCCACGTTGCCATTTTCTATAAAATAAAAAGGAGCTGCTCCATTTGTTTCTTCTTTGAGGAAGACAAAAACGAAACCACTTGATCTAAATTTTATGGCCGCCACTCCTGCATATCAACGAACGAGAATTCAGCAATCTTCCTCCCACAAATCTCCACAAATCCACTCGTTAAATTCCTAAACTATATAATACAAAAATGATCAGCTTGAGGAGATCCGTCAATCCAACGGTTGTGATCTGATTTCGATCACCGAGGGCGCCAGGAAGTGAG
This sequence comes from Allium sativum, assembly GCA_030737875.1. Lineage (NCBI taxonomy): Eukaryota > Viridiplantae > Streptophyta > Magnoliopsida > Asparagales > Amaryllidaceae > Allium > Allium sativum. Next base: position 33,789 of record JASFAX010004097.1, on the reverse strand, counting down.
GTCGAAGTCGCTGCGTTGGAGAGGGTTTAGCCGCCGATTTGGGGAACCGGGTTGGACCTGGGCAGGGTCGACGGGAAGAGGGCATGTGGGCGCAGGTCCTGGAAGCTTCGGATTGCTCGCTGGTGGTCAACTTTGGGTGCGTAGGGGCTTTGGTTCCCACGAGTTGGTTTCAGGATGGTACAGGGAAAGCAACGTGATGAAAAAAAAAAAACAACAAAGTGGGGAAGGGCGTGAAGCCTGGATGAAATAGAAGGGTGCGGATTTGCTTCCAGTGTGTACGGTGCGAAATGAGGTAATGTGATTACAAACCAAGAAGCAAACGAAAAGGGTTATGCTAACCGTCAATTGTTATTTAAGTGATTAGTTAAATAGTTAGTTTTTATTTAAGAACCTTAATTTAGCGTTGGTTTGAACGTACAGGGATTGTAGGAGAATGGAACGGGAGTTCTTTTAATGGGATCAGTTTGGATTGTTAAGGGAAATTGAGAAGTTGAGGACGTGGTACTGTGCTCAAGCAGTTTGTATTTGCTGTGTGGACAAAGTGGAGTGCGTATTTGGTAGAACAGCTCAACAAAGAGGAGCATCCATCCCTTTGATCCCTGTTTTAAGTGAAAGTAATTAATCTTTTGAGATGAATTAGAAAGTAGATTTGGAATTAGTAACCTATACCGTAGTCACTCGTTTCATTTTTGCTTTGGACAGGAGCAGTAACACGGACGAGCAGGGAGTAACGAAGTGAGGAAAACAAGGATCTGAACTGATTTTTCTTTTGGCCGAAGAGAAAAGAAAAAGGAAAAAAAAGAGAGTAATTAAACTAAGCACTAATTAGTTGTTAATGATTATTTAAAAAGGGGAGTTAAGTGTTAACTTATACTTTAAAACATAATTAGTGGTTAAAACTGTAATTAACTGAGTTTAACATCTACTGTCCGAAATTTATTAGAATAGAGTTAGGCAATTTGTTTAACTAAACATATTTAGTTTATTTAAAATAATTAGGGGATTAGGAAAAATATATTTTAACTAAATCATATATATTGAATTGTTAATAACACAGTTATTATCATCAGAATTGGGCAAAGCTGGTACCATGGGAATCACGGTGACGAGTACTACCTTCTGGAACAGAAACGAACGCAGTAGAACACAGCTGGAAATCCCAGTTAAATTAAACGCGAGTTTAATTTAATCAAATCAGTTGTTATTGTAACAACGCAACCAAGGTGAGTTAAACTCACTCAGTTATTTTCCCATTTATATTTTATATAAATTGGGTTTTTATTTTGTGTGCTCTGCTTGCTGATGGTTGCCTGTTTGCTAGTTATACCTTTGTTTGTTGATTTAACTGATGAAATTAAACTGTGTTTAATTTCAATGAAATACCCAAATTGTATATTTTACGATTGGTTCCAATAAAGGTAACTCACCTTGGTTGGTCACGTTTATTTATAAACGTGTTTTAAATGTTTGAACCGTTTGAATTGCTTGTGGTTGATGCTAAATGGCCGTTATTCAGTTTATCAGTTAAACAAAACTGAACAGCCTGATTTGAGAAAAACCATTTGAATACAGGGAAGAACAGGTTGGAGGAATCCAACCGGATTCCTCAAAAATATTGTTTGTTTTCATATTATCACATATGAATTGTCCTGTTTGGGGTGATTGATTTGATTGTTGATTTTTGACTGAACATTCAACCTGTGTTGTGTTTAAACCAATGGGTGATATTGGTTGGGTATTTGGCAGTGTATGGCCTATAAAATCAATCGTTTTATAGATATTGATTCACCGTCAGGTGAGTCAATAGAGATGAAGTTATAAAATGTATTTTATAACTGGAGATAGATTTTTGAACATATTATTTTGAATAAAAGTTATTCAAGAGAAAGAAATAAATATTTTATTTATGTAAGACTTTAAATTATTTTTAATTGATTTTATAAAGCAAGTTCCGATGTAAATCAGATTGATAAGTACGAGATAGGAAATAAAATTGCATGGTTAGAATTGGATAATCGTTTTGTTAAGAAACCATTTAATGGAAATTATTTAAATTAATTATATTTTTAATTAATTTAAAGTGAGAATTTATTTGGAATCGGCTAACGAGATAATCAAGTTTGAGTGAATTACATCGACCATTTTGAATTTGAATTGATTATCAAATTAATGTGTTTTTGGATTAAATATCGTTTAAATTTAGATAAGGTTTTAAAAGGGGTTTTAAGATAAACCAGAATATATAAATGAGTGTTAAGGTGAAAATCGTTAATATTGAATTAACGTTATTTGAAAATGAGATCAAGTAAAAAGGGAAATTTGAAATAAGATTTCAAAAGTGGGGAATGGTCGAACATTTTTGAAAGAAGATTGGAAATAAATGAATCTGGTTAAAGAAGTGGGTTATAGGGTTGTATAACTAAACCCAAGTTATAATGGAATGTATTTCGATATGGAAATAGGAATATTGATTTTGTGATTACAACTGATATTCATTTGAGGATAAGAACGTTGTTTGATCAAGGTCTGAGAGGTAATTAAAATACCCCAACTTGATCAACATCGGGATTATCTGAAGATAGTATCAGTTGGTAATCGTAAGAGACGTTAGTGAATATGTTTTGAAAATCTAACAGCGACTTTAGCGCTGTTGTTATAATGTTTTGTGAATCTAATATAGCGATTGTAGCGCTTTTGCTATAGTAAATGGATTGTAAACCTAAACAGCGATTATAGCGCTGTTGTTTTGTAAATCTAAATAGTAATTATAACGCTATTGTTATAACATATGTGCTATAAATTTCTTTGTTAAAACTAATGGATTTCCGAATCTAAAAGATGATTTGACGGAAGAATTAAGTGGGAAATTAAATATAGCTATTCGAGATAGAATTAGCCAAACATAATTATTCGGCTAAGTTGCCATTTCGTACGACTGCTAGCGTAATTCGCAGGGCTGCAGATAGCCTACGGCGGTCGGATGTTTCCTGAGGGAATCAGGCGTAACCATTGTGATCGCTGCGATCTAGAGTCGAGCGAATAGAGTAAGTCGAATGTTAGATAATTGAATTAGAAGTATTCAAACATCGTATTTTTGAATATTAAAAGAGTTGGAGTTTTTAATGTAACAAAAGTAAATCAGTTGTTAAAGGCCAAATGATGCTAAATACTGAACCAGTGAACTCATTTGAGTGTCATAATTGAAACACTGAATATTTTGATAGTTAAAACACCGACTATCAAATTTGTCCAATACGATTGTTGGTATGGAAAGACCGGGATCGAATGTATATTCGAAAACCATTCCGTCCAACAAATACGTGAAGATATCAGAAGATGATCGAGGTGGTGCTGTGAAGACCGTGGATTTTCACGAGCGGAAGAACCACTAATCTTCTCTACATGGCAAGTAGAGATAAGCTGTGATTCTGTCGTGGTTGGAATCTACGGGTTGCAAGGACTTCTCGCTACTGATCCATGGGGTGATTCCTATAATGGATGCAGTAGGAGAGTGCCTTCGGTTCATCCTGTTCCTGGATGACGTATATGGACGGATGTCTGACAGAGTATTTCCAAAGGATCACGTACGTTGATTTCTTCGAACGTGCTGTAGTTGTTGGCGGAGAATCGCCGTTCTCTTAGCTTCCAGCTAGGGTATTTTTGTGGATGTCAATTAGTGGTATCTGAAGGATCGGACGATGTGGCATCCAAAGTAAATGGTGACCCGATGTTCAAAGATTAATTCTGGCCTCAAGCCTCATCAACCGGAAAGTGACAAAAATCGGGCAGGCAGCATGGCTATGTGGGTCGCTCCCATTAGGATGTATGATCACCTATCTAGAGATTTCATTTCATTCTTATCTATTCGATGCTGACCCTATTCGATTGGCGGTTGCTGATCCCAACCGTCGGTGATATACATTCGGCACACTCAAGCGAAATGAGTGGTCGGTCATGTGAGGGCCGGGTTGCAAGATGTTCTTGTTGAACCCAGTGTATTCGCCTCTAGAGATACACGTGCGGAAGGTGGTCCCATACCTTGTCAAGGTTGGAAATCCAATATCCAATAAGTGCCAACGGTTTTGATTGTATACTATATATGTGGAGCGTGAGATGCAAGCGTTCCACTAGATTTGATAATTACTTGTATTTAGACATTATTCTAATATCAGACAAGATATTGTTTTCAAAAGTGTTTTTGGGTTATCGTAAGGTAAAAACCGTCCGTGTTTATGTGTGGATTTGGTCTTACGATTATCCTTTTCTTTTGAAAAGGTTTTGAACTTTAAAATCATGATTGGATGATTTACCTTATTATTGTGCGAGTTTTTTCTCACTCTGGTTCACCAGACTGACCCGGTGTTTTGTAAATGCTCGGGTTAGGCCGGGTTGTACAGGTTCAGGTTATCGACTACTGTGAAGAGACGAGCTGGAAGAGTCCAGACGTATGATATTACTAGTATTCCGCTGTGTGTTGTATGAGGACAGATTATCACTGTCCAGATATTGATGTACTCTGATATTGTAAGTATTTTCAAAGTTCTCAATAAAGATTTACTTCTGTATTATATTTTGTTCCGCTGCGATGTGAGACTCTGTGTGTGGTTCTTCTTCTTCTTCTATTCTAATATTTCTTTCTTTCTTATCTCACCCTCTAACTTCTTTCTATTAATGATCTGGAATGTTCGATGTCTGAATGGTCAACATGGTAGTTTGATGTTGATTTTCGGAGTCGAAAATCCCAGTTCGTTACAGTGGTATCAGAGCCAGGTTAAGTAATTACCTTGGCTCTGTGGCATGACTCAGTAGAGATGGGGTTGGTAATACCCTAGATTGAGTTTGAGTATATACATACGAGTGAATGTATTTGTAGATTTTATAAAAATTGTTTTATATTGTGGAGATTTATTGGTTGAGTTGTTATGAGTTCTGGTCGATCAGTTTGATCCACTGTATCGATAGGGGTTTTTAAACACTCAAGTACGATAAACCGACGCAGTATGTTTTGAAGGAGGGTAAATGAAATAATTTTACCCAAATTATATTTTAATATAAAAGAATGATTAATATTTGAAGTATTATAGTATATTGGATGTGTTGGTTGATTATAATCGAAATGGTTATATAAATAACCAATTAGAATTCGTATAATATAAAAGCAGATTAATTAAATCTGAAATTGAAATCAGAATTGGAACTAAAATTCCTAAATGTGGGAAAGGTGATTACAAATGAACTTGGACGGTATATATGAGAATTTTAAAATCCTGGGAGATTTTAGTTTGTTTACCAGCATTGTGTTTAGTATTTTGAAATAAATTTCAAATGAAAGTGTTTAAAATTTGAGTTTTGAAATAATATAGTATTGAACTCACTTCGATAACTGGGGGATAACTCTGAGGATGCTGGCCACATCATCAATGTTCATTTCCGAGTTCTAAGTGACGGATTACTACCAAAGATCTTGTTCTGAATTGTTTTGAGAAAAACAAGTTGTTTTGAATCCTGAAAAGAAATATTTGATTTTTGAAAGAGCTGAACTGTTTAAAAACTCTCAGGGAAATTGTTTGAACAAAAACAAAATTAAATAGAAACTTGTGGAAGCTGATATGAATTGAATTGAAACCAATTAACCGAAAATTAAATCGGGATATAATATATCGAGAAGAATCAGATTTGAATTGTGAGACATGAATCTGAAATGGTGTTGGACTGGTAAGTTAAGAGATGGAATTGATAATGGATGGACATTGAGTTAAGAATGAGATTTGGCTTGGACACGTGAAGGATTTGGTTCGGAGGATAAAATAGAAGTTTTGTTGGAAATGCATTTGTATATGCTGACAGGGCAGCAGATGGAAAGGATATAATGATATGCCCGACAAAAAGGTACACGTTTATTTTATATGGGTTTGGTGATTTCTGAGCCTATTTGGCAAGCCGCTTGGCTGTTTTATTTTCTTTGGATTGGAGAAGGCCTAGAAAGGCGAGTTACAGTTGTACCGATTGAGCCGTACAGAGGAGATGCTGGCGAAATTTTTCGGAAACTTAAGGTGTTAGAAAATTTTCAATATTTTTGAAATATTTATTCACAGTATTGAATCGGTTTCAAATTTAAACTAAAAATTGGATTTGGAAAATAATGGTTTATAACGTTCTTTCTTACCTTAGCAATTTCGAGGACGAAATTATTCTAAGGGGGGAAGAATGTAACGACCCGTGTTTTTCGACCATTTGAACCTGAATATTTAAATTGGTTTTAAATATTTTATTTGGAAATATTAATGGAATTTAATATTTAATTCGTTAATAAAAACGAAGTTGAACGTTATATAATTTATATAATATAAAACGAGCTCGAAATGGCGCGGCAGTTCGTAATATTTGGTTTTGAACTTCCATGGAGAATACAGGATTCGATATAAGTCGGATTTCTGTGAAACAAGACACGTTGGAACCGTATTGACGATAATTTTCATATGAAAGAGAAAAATCCAGATTTCGTGTTATAGATAGTAAGTTATGGCCAAATCAAATTTTGAAATAGTCGCTATGGAAGATCGTTATTAAATTATAGGCCTTTAAAATAGCCGTTTTGCAAACGGACTATGTTTTCGGCGAAATCAGTTTCATTAGAACCGTAACGTTAAATTATTGTACGGTGTTGAGTTGCGTGGAAAACCGATGTCGTATGTGACCACGGTAGCCATAAACGCCCGTTCAATTTCTATAACGCGTAATTAAATGAATAAAGGGATATTTGAGTGTAACTTGAGCAGACGATCAAATTATGCCGCGAAACCAGTTCCGTTGAGTTCGTAGCGTCGATTATAGTCAGGATAGGTATATAGTTTGTTATTTTTAGAGATCGGGAAATTTGGTGTTCAGAAGGGCAGTGCGGTACGCGTTAAAAACAGCCTACCGGGGCAACAGTCTCAGAATGCGACGAAACTAGTGCCGTTGGGTTCGTATCAACAAGTTATTGTCGATGTTTGCAGTTTCAAGTTGATTTGATTTATCTGCTGATCGTGAAAAAATAAAACGCGTGTTCATTTCTGGTTTCATAAAGGAAATTTTTTCATACGACCTCGGATTGCGACGAAACTTGTCTCATTGGGTCCGGAATACCGTTTTACTTCGAAGATAGTTTTTTTTATCAGTAAACAGAAATCATATGAAGAAGAATTTGTGTGTTACTTTACACCCAAGTTTCATTATAATAATTATATAATATTTCCTACCCATGCAAGCTAAGTGATACATCAAAATCATAGCTGTTCTGACGTACAAACTTCTGTCCCAAATTTATGAAGCCTTGCCGACCAAGGTTTGGGAATTCCCAGACATACAGCTAGCCTATATTTTCAGCTACTTACCCTAAAAGTTGTACCCGAATTCCTTGCTACCCACGTTGCCATTTTCTATAAAATAAAAAGGAGCTGCTCCATTTGTTTCTTCTTTGAGGAAGACAAAAACGAAACCACTTGATCTAAATTTTATGGCCGCCACTCCTCCATATCAACGAACGAGAATTCAGCAATCTTCCTCCCACAAATCTCCACAAATCCACTCGTTAAATTCCTAAACTATATTATACAAAAATGATCAGCTTGAGGAGATCCGTCAATCCAACGGTTGTGATCTGATTTCGATCACCGAGGGCGCCAGGAAGTGAGGTCGAAGTCGCTGCGTTGGAGAGGGTTTAGCCGCCGATTTGGGGAACCGGGTTGGACCTGGGCAGGGTCGACGGGAAGAGGGCATGTGGGCGCAGGTCCTGGAAGCTTCGGATTGCTTGCTGGTGGTCAACTTTGGGTGCGTAGGGGCTTTGGTTCCCACGAGTTGGTTTCAGGATGGTACAGGGAAAGCAACGTGATGAAAAAAAAAAAAAACAAAGTGGGGAAGGGCGTGAAGCCTGGATGAAATAGAAGGGTGCGGATTTGCTTCCAGTGTGTACGGTGCGAAATGAGGTAATGTGATTACAAACCAAGAAGCAAATGAAAAGGGTTATGCTAACCGTCAATTGTTATTTAAGTGATTAGTTAAATAGTTAGTTTTTATTTAAGAACCTTAATTTAGCGTTGGTTTGAACGTACAGGGATTGGAGGAGAATGGAACGGGAGTTCTTTTAATGGGATCAGTTTGGATTGTTAAGGGAAATCGAGAAGTTGAGGACGTGGTACTGTGCTCAAGCAGTTTGTATTTGCTGTGTGGACAAAGTGGAGTGCGTATTTGGTAGAACAGCTCAACAAAGAGGAGCATCCATCCCTTTGATCCCTGTTTTAAGTGAATGTAATTAATCTTTTGGGATCAATTAGAAAGTAGATTTGGAATTAGTAACCTATACCGTAGTCACTCGTTTCATTTTTGCTTTGGACAGGAGCAGTAACACGGACGAGCAGGTGGTAACGAAGTGAGGAAAACAAGGATCTGAACTGATTTTTCTTTTGGCCGAAGAGAAAAGAAAAAGGAAAAAAAAGAGAGTAATTAAACTAAGCACTAATTAGTTGTTAATGATTATTTAAAAAGGGGAGTTAAGTGTTAACTTATACTTTAAAACATAATTAGTGGTTAAAACTGTAATTAACTGAGTTTAACATCTACTGACCGAAATTTATTAGAATAGAGTTAGGCAATTTGTTTAACTAAACATATTTAGTTTATTTAAAATAATTAGGGGATTAGGAAAAATATATTTTAATTAAATCATATATATTGAATTGTTAATAACACAGTTATTATCATCAGAATTGGGCAAAGCTGGTACCATGGGAATCACGGTGACGAGTACTACCTTCTGGAACAGAAACGAACGCAGTAGAACGCAGCTGGAAATCCCAGTTAAATTAAACGCGAGTTTAATTTAATCAAATCAGTTGTTATTGTAACAACGCAACCAAGGTGAGTTAAACTCACTCAGTTATTTTCCCATTTATATTTTATATAAATTGGGTTTTTATTTTGTGTGCTCTGCTTGCTGATGGTTGCCTGTTTGCTAGTTATACCTTTGTTTATTGATTTAACTGATGAAATTAAACTGTGTTTAATTTCAATGAAATACCCAAATCGTATATTTTACGATTGGTTCCAATAAAGGTAACTCACCTTGGTTGGTCACGTTTATTTATAAACGTGTTTTAAATGTTTGAACCGTTTGAATTGCTTGTGGTTGATGCTAAATGGCCGTTATTCAGTTTATCAGTTAAACAAAACTGAACAGCCTGATTTGAGAAAAACCATTTGAATACAGGGAAGAACAGGTTGGAGGAATCCAACCGGATTCCTCAAAAATATTGTTTGTTTTCATATTATCACATATGAATTGTCCTGTTTGGGGTGATTGATTTGATTGTTGATTTTTGACTGAACATTCAACCTGTGTTGTGTTTAAACCAATGGGTGATATTGGTTGGGTATTTGGCAGTGTATGGCCTATAAAATCAATCGTTTTATAGATATTGATTCACCGTCAGGTGAGTCAATAGAGATGAAGTTATAAAATGTATTTTATAACTGGAGATAGATTTTTGAACATATTATTTTGAATAAAAGTTATTCAAGAGAAAGAAATAAATATTTTATTTATGTAAGACTTTAAATTATTTTTAATTGATTTTATAAAGCAAGTTCCGATGTAAATCAGATTGATAAGTACGAGATAGGAAATAAAATCGCATGGTTAGAATTGGATAATCGTTTTGTTAAGAAACCATTTAATGGAAATTATTTAAATTAATTATATTTTTAATTAATTTGAAGTGGGAATTTATTTGGAATCGGCTAACGAGATAATCAAGTTTGAGTGAATTACATCGACCATTTTGAATTTGAATTGATTATCAAATTAATGTGTTTTTGGATTAAATATCGTTTAAATTTAGATAAGGTTTTAAAAGGGGTTTTAAGATAAACCAGAATATATAAATGAGTGTTAAGGTGAAAATCGTTAATATTGAATTAACGTTATTTGAAAATGAGATCAAGTAAAAAGGGAAATTTGAAATAAGATTTCAAAAGTGGGGAATGGTCGAACATTTTTGAAAGAAGATTGGAAATAAATGAATCTGGTTAAAGAAGTGGGTTATAGGGTTGTATAACTAAACCCAAGTTATAATGGAATGTATTTCGATATGGAAATAGGAATATTGATTTTGTGATCACAACTGATATTCATTTGAGGATAAGAACGTTGTTTGATCAAGGTCTGAGAGGTAATTAAAATACCCCAACTTGATCAACATCGGGATTATCTGAAGATAGTATCAGTTGGTAATCGTAAGAGACGTTAGTGAATATGTTTTGAAAATCTAACAGCGACTTTAGCGCTGTTGTTATAATGTTTTGTGAATCTAATATAGCGATTGTAGCGCTTTTGCTATAGTAAATGGATTGTAAACCTAAACAGCGATTATAGCGCTGTTGTTTTGTAAATCTAAATAGTAATTATAACGCTATTGTTATAACATATGTGCTATAAATTTCTTTGTTAAAACTAATGGATTTCCGAATCTAAAAGATGATTTGACGGAAGAATTAAGTGGGAAATTAAATATAGCTATTCGAGATAGAATTAGCCAAACATAATTATTCGGCTAAGTTGCCATTTCGTACGACTGCTAGCGTAATTCGCAGGGCTGCAGATATCCTACGGCGGTCGGATGTTTCCTGAGGGAATCAGGCGTAACCATTGTGATCGCTGCGATCTAGAGTCGAGCGAATAGAGTAAGTCGAATGTTAGATAATTGAATTAGAAGTATTCAAACATCGTATTTTTGAATATTAAAAGAGTTGGAGTTTTTAATGTAACAAAAGTAAATCAGTTGTTAAAGGCCAAATGATGCTAAATACTGAACCAGTGAACTCATTTGAGTGTCATAATTGAAACACTGAATATTTTGATAGTTAAAACACCGACTATCAAATTTGTCCAATATGATTGTTGGTATGGAAAGACCGGGATCGAATGTATATTCGAAAACCATTCCGTCCAACAAATACGTGAAGATATCAGAAGATGATCGAGGTGGTGCTGTGAAGACCGTGGATTTTCACGAGCGGAAGAACCACTAATCTTCTCTACCTGGCAAGTAGAGATAAGCTGTGATTCTGTCGTGGTTGGAATCTACGGGTTGCAAGGACTTCTCGCTACTGATCCATGGGGTGATTCCTATAATGGATGCAGTAGGAGAGTGCCTTCGGTTCATCCTGTTCCTGGATGACGTATATGGACGGATGTCTGACAGAGTATTTCCAAAGGATCACGTACGTTGATTTCTTCAAACGTGCTGTAGTTGTTGGCGGAGAATCGCCGTTCTCTTAGCTTCCAGCTAGAGTATTTTTGTGGATGTCAATTAGTGGTATCTGAAGGATCGGACGATGTGGCATCCAAAGTAAATGGTGACCCGATGTTCAAAGATTAATTCTGGCCTCAAGCCTCATCAACCGGAAAGTGACAAAAATCGGGCAGGCAGCATGGCTATGTGGGTCGCTCCCATTAGGATGTATGATCACCTATCTAGAGATTTCATTTCATTCTTATCTATTCGATGCTGACCCTATTTGGGTGGCGGTTGCTGATCCCAACCGTCGGTGATATACATTCGGCCCACTCAAGCGAAATGAGTGGTCGGTCATGTGAGGGCCGGGTTGCAAGATGTTCTTGTTGAACCCAGTGTATTCGCCTCTAGAGATACACGTGCGGAAGGTGGTCCCATACCTTGTCAAGGTTGGAAATCCAATATCCAATAAGTGCCAACGGTTTTGATTGTATACTATATATGTGGAGCGTGAGATGCAAGCGTTCCACTAGATTTGATAATTACTTGTATTTAGACATTATTCTAATATCAGACAAGATATTGTTTTCAAAAGTGTTTTTGGGTTATCGTAAGGTAAAAACCGTCCGTGTTTATGTGTGGATTTGGTCTTACGATTATCCTTTTCTTTTGAAAAGGCTTTGAACTTTAAAATCATGATTGGATGATTTACCTTATTATTGTGCGAGTTTTTTCTCACTCTGGTTCACCAGACTGACCCGGTGTTTTGTAAATGCTCGGGTTAGGCCGGGTTGTACAGGTTCAGGTTATCGACTACTGTGAAGAGACGAGCTGGAAGAGTCCAGACGTATGATATTACTAGTATTCCGCTGTGTGTTGTATGAGGACAGATTATCACTGTCCAGATATTGATGTACTCTGATATTGTAAGTATTTTCAAAGTTCTCAATAAAGATTTACTTCTGTATTATATTTTGTTCCGCTGCGATGTGAGACTCTGTGTGTGGTTCTTCTTCTTCTTCTATTCTAATATTTCTTTCTTTCTTATCTCACCCTCTAACTTCTTTCTATTAATGATCTGGAATGTTCGATGTCTGAATGGTCAACATGGTAGTTTGATGTTGATTTTCGGAGTCGAAAATCCCAGTTCGTTACAGAAAGCAAGCTGGAATTGAATTGAAACCAATTAACTGTAAATTGAATTGAAATAGAACTATATCGGATAAAGTTGGATTGGTGAGTTATGAATTTGTTTAAGAAGATTGGACGGGTAAGTAAGAGTTGAAATTGGTAATGGAATTCGAGATTGAGAATGAGATTTGGTTTGAAAATAGGATGACTGGATTTGAGAACAGATAATTGGAGATTGATTGGGATGACTTGGGTATATGCTGAATTGGCAGCAGAATGAAAGGATTTAATGATATGCCCGACAAAATGGTACACGTTTATTTATATGGATTTAGTGATTTATGGGCCGATTTGGCAAGCTGCTTGGCTGTTTGATTTTCTTTTGGGTTGAAGAAGGCCTAGAGAGGCGAGTTGGGGTTTGAACTACTGACCGGTACAAAGGAGGTGCTGGCGAAATTTTCCCAAAATTTAAGGTGTTAGAAAATTTTCAGAATTTTCGTTAATAGGAATAAATTAATAATTTAATTGAAATCAATTAATTCAGTTAAAACTAAAGTTAAAAGAGTAAACAAATAATTTTTAACCTAGTCAATAGGGTTTGTTCTCTACCTTAGCAATTTCGACGACAAAATTATTTTAAGGGGGGAAGAATGTAACGACTTATATTTTACCATATAATAATTAAATTATTTAATTATATAAATAGGGATTGACAGATTGAAATGGTCGTTGAATTAAATTTTAGTGAATATTTATTAAAATAAATAATATAATAATATATTTAATTTCCAAAATAGTCAGAAATAGTGGAATTCACAAAATTGGGTGAATTGGATCATCTCCGATATTTAATTCAGTTTGGAATTGAATTGGAATAAAAAATATATTATTTGAACGACAGTTTGAACGTAGAATTATAATATAATTATAATCGAGCTCGAAATGGCGCGGCAGTTCGCTATTTGGCCATTTAAACTTCAATAGAATATACATGGTCCGTTTTAAATCGAATTTCTGTGGAATAAGAAACGTCAGCGGCTGGTGAAGTATATTTTTCTAGTAGAGGAGAAAAATTGGGATTTCCTCATGTAGATTTTGATTTATGTCCAAATTTGAATGTCGCTATGGAATTCCTTTATAATTTACAAAGGAATATTTTATGTTTTAAAAAGGAATTTCATTATAAATCGAATATCCATTTAATTGGGATTTGAAATATCAAGTTAGAAATTCATATAGGATTATTCTGGGGCTGTATGATATTCTAGTGTGAATATATACGATAATATAAATTTATTCATATTTAATTTAATTGTTTTTAAAATATATTTATATATTTAAAAGGATTATTTAAAGCTTTAAAAATAGCCACTTTTGCAAACGACCTCAAAATTCGACGAAACTTATTTTGTTGGACTCGCAATATTAAATTTTTGTTAGGTGTCAAGTTCCGTGATTTTTGAAGTCAGTATGTGGCCGTACGGGATTTTAATGTAAAAAATAGTCGATATTTTGACGGTTAAAAATACGCTGTGTGAGCAAACAGAGTCGGAATTCGACGAAACCAGTTTCGTTGGGACTGTGATGTCGAACTCTTGCAGTATGTCCAGTCTCGTGGTTTTTGGGTATCGTATTTGATTTTAGGAATTTTTAACAATAAATGACTATAGCATTTGCTTAAAAATAAATTAAATAATCGAATAAAAAATAATAAACTAACCTTATAAATGCCCTCCTTAACCCTCTAACCCTAAATAAATTTCACTTGCCGGTCCACGCTTTCCAGACCGCCTCCAGGAAAAAATAAAATGTGAGATCCATATCTTCAAAAATTCAAAGAAAAGCAACTAAAATTCCATAAATTAGGATACGGGTATTTTTGGATTCTTGATGACTTGTTCTTCACTTCCATACCAATTCCCTTGAGTTCGACGACCTATCTCATCGCTGATTTTTAGACAGTGTCTTCTAGGGTTCAAGAAATCGGAGTATTAAGGCATCGATCCATGAAGTAGATTTGATATATGGAATCCCATTAAGAAATAGTTTCATCTGTGAGTTTTTGGGAATTTATGAAAATATAAGTTGTCGATGTGCCTGTTTGAGCGTACGATAATGGCAGAGGTCGCATCCAAAGAGGGGGCGACGAGTTCAACGTGAAGGGTATGGGAAGGAAGAGAATCGGAAGGAGAGTTAATGGATTTTGGAGGGAGTACGAGGTGTTTAAATAATCGGCAATGTCTATTTTCCTTGAGTGGGATGTGCTATAGCGAAAGAGGAAGGAAGCATAGTGTGCTTAGTTGTGGTGGTGGGCCGGGTCCTAACCGTAAGGCCCAGTAGTTGTTTTTCTAAAAATTTGGTTTTTAGGTTTAGTTCAAGTAAAGTGTGCTAGGAGAAGTATGGAGAGCAAGAGATCGGATTGCTGTGTTTTTGGTAAGTGGAAGGACTTTTAAATCAGGAGGAAGAAGAGTAGTGGTATTAAAATGGGTAATGGGCCTTAAGTGAAAGGTAGAGCCCAATTTATTTTATATATAGGAAAAATAGATTTTAGTTTAAACTAAACAGTACATTAACATTGTAAAATTTATAACTTGTCCGTCCATTATCAAAATTTAGCGAAACAAGGTCCGTTGGGATCGTATGAACGGTGGCTACACCATGGAACTGACCGGGAGTGAATTGGGACTCGGTTCGATTTATGGTGAAATTAAACACCTGAATCAAATCAATGACCAATTATCGTTATTTAACGATAACCGTCCAAGGTGAGTAAATCTCACTAACTCTACTCAATTTATATTTTTATAAAATATTTTTAGAATTTATAAATAATAGTTGTTTGCTTTGTGTTGGCCGTTTGGTTGAACTGCTTGTCAGTTGATTGAAAATATAGATAACAATGTAGATATAAATCGTGAATCAAATATTTATTCTCTTTAGCAGAATATTTCATAGTAAAATGAAATTGATGTTAATTTTATTGTTTAACATCTGTGGATGCAGGGAAACAGGTTGGAGGAACCCAACTGGGTTCGTCAACATTTATTTTACTGTTTTTTTCATATATTGTGTTATATAATGTGATATGAAATCTGTTGTTGATTTTGTATGTTGGAATGATACTGATCATTGTTATATGGTACGTTAAATACCATAACGAATACTGGAATGTTAAAAAGTAAATTTTCAATGACATACTAAAAAAGAAATATTTTTAAAATCAAAAGATTTTATAAAAAGAAAATATCTATTTATAAAATAAATAGATTAAAAAGGAATATTTATTTGTTAATCAAATAGATAGAATTGAAGAGAAATATTTATAAAATATTTACACATAAAATTGGAAAAGAAATATTTGTAAACTATTTACAAATAGATTTGAAAAGGGATATTTATTTGAAAACAAATAGAATGGAAAGAGTAAATATGTGTAAAATAAATAAGAAGGAAATAGTTAGATTATCAAAGGAATTACTTATAAAATCAATGGATTTTATATAAAAAGAAAATATTTTATAAATAAATAGAATTATCAAAAAGGGATTTATTTGGTAAATAAATAGATTAAAAAAGGAAATACTTGAAAAGTGACTAGAATCATATAAAAGGAGAAATTTACATTTGAAAGGCTTAGACTCGTGCTTCGCACACAGGTATAACATGATATGGATTTAAAGCAAAGATTTTAAATAGAATATATTCTAACCGATAGATTGAGAAGATAAATTTATAAAGAATATGTTATAAATTAAATAGAATGTTTATCATTGGATAAATAGAACATATAAGTCCAGACTTATATAGAGAAGTAAGAATCGATTTCAACATCGATATTTGAAACTAAATAAACGTAGAGTTAATCAAAGGAGTTAAATAAGTTGAGTTAAATCAGTTGAGTTAAATAAGTTGAGTTAATGTAACATCCCAGAATTTTAACTAAGTTTGATTTGGATTTTATTAAATAATTTTGGATTTTTGAATACAAATTTATTTTTATAAGGTTTGGATATGAATTTTTCTTTGTATAAGTATTCTGCTTTATTTAATATGATTTTGTACAAGAAAACTTATTTTAAAATTTTAATTTATAAGATTTATGTTTAAGTAATGATATTTTTTTGATTTTGGTAATATTGATTTGTAAAATATGAATTTGGTAAAGGATAATTTATTTTTAAAAGATTTCACAAGAATAATTTTGTAACAACCCGGAAAATACGAGCCAATTCAAATTTTTTAATTTGGTTATTACAAAGGAATTTGAGTAATTGAAATAGAATATTTTAATAAAATAGTTAAGTAGAAAGAGTGTGGCAGTTTGAAAATTTGAATTCAAACTTTGAATGACTGCACCGGGTGCAAAATATAACGGATTTTGGTGAAACCAAAAATATTTAAATCTGTTAATGAATATCTTTCTAACAAATCTGAAAAATCAAAGTTTCATAGCGGGAATCAAAAGTTATGGCCAAATGAATTTTTAGAAAGGTCGCTATAGAGAATATATAGCCCTCGAAAATAGACATTTTGCAAACGACCTCGGAATTCGACGGAACAACATTTGTTGGATCCGGGATGTCAAACTATTGCTAGGATTAAAATTTCATAAATTTTGAAGCTAGTATGTTGGCGTGGCAAAAGAAAATGTGTTTTATCAATTTCTGTTAAATTGGATCGACCAGAAAAGGGCCATTTTTCAAACGATCTCAGAATTCGACGAAAATAGTTTTGTTGGGACCGTAGCATCAAAATATAGCTAGATTTATTTTTCTGGAATTCTTCGAATCAGTTTGTGGCCCTGGCAAATTGAAATGTACGTTTAAATTGAGTATAAAATGTTTTATACTTTAATTTGAAAAATAACTGACTGTAAAAGTCAAATTGGCCTACAAAACATATCCCAGTGTGTCTGGGATGGGGGTATTTAGCTGGGGACGGTAGTCATTGGGTTTGAATTGGTGTTCGTGTGGAGAAACGCTATTTTAAAATTTAATAAAATCCACGGGCCAATCAAAATTCTCCATTCATTAAAATAATAAAAACAACGTCAGAAACCCCTCCGATAGAGGACGCACGTCGCCCCTCCCTTCCCAGGCGATTTCCGACCGCCTCAGCCCTCTGTCGACCTCGCCACCACCCGATCTCGACAGCGCTGCCTCCCCTCTACAAATCAGGCCAAACCCTGACCCCCCTCATCGCCTCATCGACGAGAACGGCGCACCCAAAGTCGCCGACTTCCCAGCGCCGCCACCGCCAGATCCGGCCACCGATCCTGACGAAACCCCCCGCGCCTGAAGCCCTTTCCACCCTCTACGACGTCATACAACCTGATCAGGATGAAGTGCTACGTATTTCGCGAAAACTGAAAACCTAGTTTTGAACATCTTTGAAAGGTATCTGCTTTGGTTTAATTGAATTGACAATAACACTTTTAAGTGTTGCAAGCTTTGAAAAATTATATCTTTGTCGTATGTTGACGAAATTCTATGAAACAGGAAACATCGTGACCGCGAGGAGGCTCTCTACCACATAGAAGACACCGCTGATTTTTCTGAGCACGCTAGGATTTTTAGCACCTCGACAACCAAGGTGAGATTTCTAAATTGAAATGTGAATGGAAATGTCATGTATAAATTATATAAGCGAAATATAAATTATACACGTGTTGTATACCTTATGTACATGCGTTGTGTAAGCTATATGAGCGAAGTATGAATTATGCATGCATTATATAAATGATATGTGTGTTGAAATGCAAGTGAAAGATAGAAATATATATATATATATATACACACACACACACTCCCCTCGTCCACAAACTGTGGACGATATTTATTGTTTGTGAATTGGTGTGAAAAATTTAGTGAATAATGTGAATGGTTGAATAATTGTTTGTGGTTGATATTGATTGGTTGTGGTTGAAAAATACCCATTGGTGATTGAAACCAATTGGAAATAATTGTGGAAAATGAAAATAAAACATGCCGCCTGCGTGCGAACTAGATGCATGAAATCCCCATTGTCAAAAACCGAGAGGTTTTAAGGTAGAGCGAGGAGCCGTACTCGGGACGGTGCCGGTTTTAACTACCGTGCCGTTATGCTGCCAAAATTTTGAATAATATTCATGTGTTAGAATTATTTTCATATGTTGAAATTATTTTCATGCGTTGAAACTAAAGTCATGTGTTGAAATTATATCCATGTGTGGAAATGCTCATGTGTTGAGAAGTAATGTGTTGAAAATTAAATTCATGTGTTGAATGAATAAGGTGTTTAAACAATAAAAATCACATTTTTATAATATATACGAAGTATGTAAAATATTCGCCTTATAAATAAATAGTTTCAACAATAAAAATTTCATCTTTCTTATATGAACAAACTATATAAAATATCCATGTGTGGAAATGCTCATGTGTTGAGAAGTGCGTGTGTTGAATAAAAGATCGAACAATAAAAATTACATTTTTATTGAAATTATGAAGTGTTAAAAACATTCATGTGTTGAATAAATATTTTAGATGATAAAAATACCATTTTTATCATATATGTGATTTGCTAAAAATATGCGAGTGTTGAAATAAATATTTGTGAAATGAATATTATTTTTAACATGTATAGGAACTAAATAAAATAGTCCTGTGTTGAAATATATTTTAATTCGCTAAAAATATCATTTTTGAAATGTGAAGGTTAAAAATAACCACTTGTTCAAATAAATATGCATGAGTTGAAATATTCATTAATTAGCTAATGATATGATTTTTGCTTGTGTATGTCACATTAGAAAGGATGGTGACTTTAAACCAAATTGAATCAAATATGAAGTTGAATGGAAAATTGTAATGACCGCATTTTAGAGATATATAATTAATTTATTTAATTATATAATTGGTGATTTAGAGAAGTTAATGATCGTTTAATTAAATAATACTGAATATTTAATTAATAATTATAATATAATAATATATTATAATGTCGAAATAGTCGGAATTAGTGAAATTCACAATATCATGTGAATTGAATAGCATACGAGATTTGGAGGAGTTTCGATTCGAAATATAATAACGATTATATTGAATCGACGATAGTTGAACGTATAGTACATAATATATTTATAAACGAGCTCGAAATGGCACGGCAGTTCGCTATTTGGCGATTTGAACTTCAACTGAATGTACAGGGTTCGTTTTAAGCCGGATTTCTGTGAAACAAGAAACGTGTGGAGCTGGTGGAGTATATCTTTCTAATGGAAGAGAAAAATTAGGATTTCGTCATGTAGATTTTGAGATATGTCCAAATCAAATTTCAGAAAAGTCGCTGTGGAATTCCTTTATAATTTGCGACGCTTTATATACGTTATAAAATGATTTTCAGTATAAACTAAATATCGAGATAATCTGAATCTGAAATATCAAGCTGTAAATTCTGATATGATATTCTGGAGCTATACGATATCATATGTGAAGATATACGATAATATAAATTTATTTTTATTTAATTTAATTTTATTTAAATATATTTATATATTTAAATGGGTCACCCAAAGCTTTAAAAATAGCCACTTTTGCAAACGAAGTCGGAATTCGACGAAACTAATTTTGTTGGATCCGCAATGTCAAATAGTTGTTAGATTTCCAGTTTCGTGATTTTTAGAGGCACTGTGTGGCCGTACGGATTTTTAGAGTGAGAAACAGTCAGTATTTTGACAGTTAAAAATACGTTGTGTGAGCATACGGAGTCGAAATTCAACGAAACCAGTTTCGTTGGGACCATAATGTCGAACTCTAGCTACATGTCCAGTTTCGTGATTTTTGGGCATCGTGTGTGATCATACGAATTTTTAGAAGTCAAAAATGAATTAACGATGGAAAATAAAAAGGGAATATTCCTTCTGTGAAAAATATCTAGATATTTTATCTCTCTTATAAATACCCCTATCCTCTCTTATAACCTAATTCAAATTCTCTGGTCAATACATTTGTGGCCGCCAATCTCGTTCTTCAAGAAACTCAAACCGAAAGGTTAAATATCAAAAGAAAAATCAAAAGTAAATCAAATCAAATACTATAAATCATCATTCATATATAGTTGATTCGAAATGGGTTTCTCTTCGATTTTGTGCTGATGTTGGGGCTTACGATTCAGTTTTGGGAGGGTGGAGTTGTCGACAGTAGGTTAGGGTTGGAGTTCGATCGAAACACAGCAAGTTTTGACTCGATTTGACAATGAATTTGAGTGTGTGGTGGATATGGAGCTTGCGTGTACATTTCTGGGGGATTTCGAGTAAATAGTTGTCCCTTGAAGCAAAGGGGGCAGCGCCAGTATCTCGAAGTCGCGATGCACCAGGCCGATGCGAGTTGGGTGAAATTGGGAGGAGAAGGAAGAGTATGTGAAGATGAGTGTAATCATGGTTTTTGTTGGTGGTTCCATGAAGAAACCGTGAGGTATGAAGCTTGCAAAGGGGTTGAAAATGGTTCGTTGTTGGATTGAGGAAGGAGATACTGTCTGGAGAAATTCGGGAAGAAAAGTGGAACACGGGTTTGGTAATTTAAAGGAGGGATGGGCCTGTTTGAATAAAGTAAGCCCAATTATAAAATCCTTTATGTTTTATTTTTAATATTTGTGTATAAACTTCAAAGTTGAATAACTTCATCATACAACATCGGTTTTCAGCGAAACAAGATCCGACAGGATCGTATGGACGGGCAATACAACATGGCACTGACCGAGAGTGGTTTTGAGCTCGTACGAATTTATGGCGAATTTAATTGTTTGATTCAAATCAAATAACAGTTTATCGTTCTTTAGCGATGAACTGCAAATGTGAGTAAATCTCACCAACTCTAAACAGTTTATAATTTCATGTTGTATTTTTAGAACTGTTAGAAATTGTCTGATTTACTGTGTGCTGACTGTTTGATTGAACTGCTAGTCAGTTAGTTAAATTTCTATATTGATTCTGTTTAACAGAATATATCATTTGGAACTGAAAGTGATGTTATCTATATTGTCTAACATCTGTGATGCAGGGAAACAGGTTGGAGGAATCCGACTGGATTCCGCAACAGTTGTTTTATTGTTTTTCATATATTTTAATATATGATGTGAATTATAACCTGTTGTTGATTGTGTGTGTATGGACGAGATTAGACATCGTAATTTGATATGTTAAAATACCATAACATGCCAGAATGTTGATAAGGGAATTTTCAACGTGATATTGAAAATAGCATATTTATAAAATGAGATATTTATAAATAAGAGATATTTATAAATTTAAATATTTATAAATAAGGAATATTTATAAATTGGGATATTTATAAATAGGAGATATTTTAAAAAGGAAAATAAATTCAAACATTTCTTTTTGAATGGAAAGGCCTGTGTGGCGGGTTTGGGGATTTTCCCGATGCTCCCGATACAAAGGAGGTTATGGCGAATTTTCCCGGGAATTTAAGGAGTTAGAATATTTCAAGAATAAATCTGAAAAGGAAATATTTGTAAACCATTTACAAATAGAATTGGAAAGGAAACGTTTTAAAAAGGAAATCATTTTTAAAGTGTAGAACCGTTATTTAAAAGTAAGTCTTTTCAAATGAATAAAACGTTGTTAAAAGGGATATCTTTATAAAGTGAATAAAGTTAATCGAATATGGTATTCGAAGTTAGTTAATCGAATATGGTATTCGAAGTTAGTTAATCGAATATGGTATTCGAAGTTAGTTAATCGAATATAGACATTCGAAAGGAGTTAATCGAATATGGTATTCGAAGTTAGTTAATCGAATATGGTATTTGAAAGTTAGTTAATCGAATATGGTATTCGGAGTTAGTTAATCGAATATAGACATTCGAAAGGAGTTAATCGAATATGGTATTCGAAGTTAGTTAATCGAATATAGACATTCGAAAGGAGTTAATCGAATATGGTATTCGAAGTTAGTTAATCGAATATGGTATTCGAAAGTTAGTTAATCGAATATGTTATTCGAAAGGGGTTATTCAAGTCGAGTTAGTCAAATAGTGTTAACCAGTTAGAGTTAACCAATTTAAGTTAATTAGTTAGAGTTAATCGATTAGAGTTAAAACGAACTAGAGTTAATCAAATATAGTTATTTGAGACAGAGTTAGTCAAACATAGTATTAAGGGTAAGTTGCCATCTTGTACGACTGCTAGCGTAATTCGCAGGGCTGTAAATAGCCTACGACGGTCGGATGTTTCCTAAGGGAGTAAGGCGTAACCATTGTGATCGCTGCGATCTAGAGTCAAGCGAATGGAGTTTAATCGAATATTAGTTATTCGATAGGACTTAATCGAGTTGATCGAGTTGAGAAATAAGTTAAGTTAAAAAAGTTGAGTTGATCGGGTGGTTCGACCAAGTTAGTCGAGCCTAGTTAATCGAATCGAATTGGTCGAACCAAGTAAGTCGAGTTAAGTTAGTCAAGTTAGTCGAGCCCAGTTAATCGAATTGAATTGGTCGGACCAAGTAAGTCGAGTTAGTCGAGTCAAGTTAAGTTAGTCGAGTTAAGTTCGTCGAGTTAAATAAATCGATGTTAGTTTCATCGAAAGGAGTTATCGATGTTAGTTTCATCGAAAGGAGTCATCGATGTTAGTTTCATCGAAAGGAGTCATCGATGTTAGTTTCATCGAAAGGAGTCATCGATGTTAGTTTCATCGAAAGGAGTTATCGATTATAGTTTAATCGAAGTGAGATTTTCAGATATGAGATATTTGAAAAGGAAGAGTTATCAAATATTAGTTATTCGAAGAGAGATTATCGAATATCGTTTATTCGAGAAGGAGTTAATCGAATATAGGTTATTCGAAGAAGAGTTAATCAAATAGAGATTTCTCGAAGAGAGTTAATCGGCAAATTCGATTATATCGAATTCGGGAAAGTACTTATACTTTCCAGTGTTTAAATAGAGATTTATTTATTTATAAATAAATATGGGTTAGGTTAATTATTCACTAATAAGAACAGAAGTTATAATTAAAGTTAGATAATTCGAAAGGAGGGATTATAACGTTATCGTTATAACCAATGTTTTAAATATAGAAGTGGATTAGTAAAATTGGATCCGAGAAAGGCGTAAAGAAGTTGTTAAAGATTAAAAGATAAACTTTGACCATTTTGAAGTTATAACGTTGTTCAGTTAAGGTATGAGAGGTAATTATACACCAACTTGAGTGACTTCCTTCTTAACTAAGAAATGGTAAGGTTTGATCGTAAAGGAGTTTTGGAAATGTTTTTCAAACGAGAATCAGAAATGTTTTCTAATAAAAGAAAATAAGAATTTAGAATATATGGAAATAGAAGATAAGTAAATTAATGAACTAAATGAGATAAGAGTTAAATGATGTTTGATTGATATTATTTCCACCTGGAAATAATATCGTTGTTTGCACACTTGTTTTTCTTTGATAGCTAACTCACCGACTATCGAAGTTTTGACCATTTTAACATTGTTAATATGGAGAGACCGGTTGGATTATTATCCATAGAACCACTCTGTATTGGCATAAGCGTCGCGAATCACATATGCCAAAGATAATTGAAGACGGAGTAAAATGCAAGGGCTGTTGTATTAAGTCTTAGATAACAGTGACTAAGATTGATATACGGAATAGTGCCTTCGGTTTGTCCAGTCCCAGGACAACTTGTATGGACGAAGGTCTGACAGGGTATATCCAGTGGATCGCGTAAGTTGATCTGTTCAAACGTATTCACCTTTGGTGGCGGAGGAATTCGTTTCTCTTAGCTGTATACCCGTGTTATTTTTGGATAAGTCAATTTGTGATTTGGCGGGTATGACGATGTGACATTTCTAAGTGAATGAAGATGGATGTCTGACATAGTATTTCCAGACGATCACGTACATTGATTTCTTCAACTATACCAAGAGTGGAAGCGAAGAAGGAAACTTCTTTTAGCTGACACGTAATGTACTGTTGTAGACGTCAATTAGTGATTTTCGATGGATTTGACAATGTAGCATTCGAAGTGAATCTGATGTCATGATAAAGCGTAGCTTCTAGCCTCATCAACCGGTAAATGACAGAAATCGGGCAGGCAGCATGGCTAAGTTGGTCGCACCAAAGTAGGGTGTATAATCACCTATCTAGAGAATATTCATTTGTTTCTTAAATCTATCAATGCTGTCCCATATATATTCGGGAACGGTTGCTGATCCCAACCGTTGGTGATGTACATTCGATACCCTCAACCGAAATGAGTGGTCGGTCATGTGTGGCTGAGTTGCAAGATGTTCTTGTTGAACTCCAGTGTATCGTTCCTAGAGTACACTGATCGGAAGGTGGTTCCATACCTTGTCATAGTTGGAAATCCATTATCCAATACGTGCTTGCGATTTTGATTGTATACTATATATGTAGAACGTGAGATGAAAGCGTTTATGCTAGTTGATATCTATTTGTACATAGACATTATTATAATATCAAAAGGTTTTTGATATAAAGATATTTTGTATTCTCGTAAGGGAAAAACCCGTTCCGTTCTGCGGCGTGGTCTTATGAGATATCGTTTACTTGTTCATATACCTGTTTAAACTATTTTACTCACACCAGTCTCATGACTGACCCAGAGTTTACTTTGTTGTTTTCCCTAAACTCTTGGGTGCCCAATTTTGTACGGGCAGTCAAGTAGTCAGGAATTTACAGATACATGAAGAGCTGGAGCAGGAGGCTTCAGGATCATATAGCTATTGTTATTTCCGCTGTGTTGTAAGTGCTGTACTCTGATAAGTGCTATTGTGTACATAACTGTTATATTTCAAAGTTATGTTATCTATTATATGTTATTCGTTCCGCTGTGAGGTTCGTGTTACTATGATGTTGTGTTCTTCTTCTTCTTCTTCTTCTATTCTATGTTTCTATCTTATCTATTCTCACCCTCTAATTTCTTTCATTAATTACCGGGATTTTTCGATGTTTTGGTTATCGACATCGTGCTTATGTCGATAACCAAAGTCGCTAAAAATCCGGGTCGTTACAGTTGGTATCAGAGCTTAAGTTAAGAATTACTTGGCTCTGTGGCGTGACTCGGTAGAGATAGGGTTAGTAACACCCTAGATTGAGTTTGAGTGCATATATATGAGTGCGTATTTGTATTTGATATAAAAATTTGTTTTATATTGTGGAGATTCATTGGTTGAGTTGTTTATGGGTTCTGGTCGATCAGTTTGATCCACTGTATCGGTATGAGTTACTAAACACTTGAATACGATGGGTCGTCACGATATGTTTTGAAAAGAGGGTAAATTAAAAATAATTTTACCCAAAGTATATTTTGATACATATTGGATATATTGGTTGTAATTATAATCGAGTAAGATTATAAAAGTGAAATGGTTATAAATTACTAATCAGAATTCATATAAGTAAAGTATATGAAATAAGATGAATTAAATATGAATTTAAATCAGATTTGGAATTAAAATAAGGAAATTTTAAGTTCCTGGGAGATTTTAAAATGTTTTCAAAATGAAAGTATTTAGTAATGGTTTTGAAAATGATATAGTATTGAAATCACGTGGGTCGCTGGAAAATAATTCCGATGATGACTGCGCAGTATCATCGGTGTGATTTTCGAGTTCTAAGTGGTGGATTACTACCAGCGATTTTGATTTGAATTGTTTAGAGAAAACAAGTTGTTTAGAAATTCAAAGGTTTTGAATTGGTATTATGATTTCAAATTTGATTTGAAATAAAACCGGGAATTTAAGTTCTAGAAATTAAAATTTAACTTGTGAAGTTAATTCGAATGAGATGGTAAAAATAAATTGAAATTTAACTTGAACATAGTTAAATAGAATTGAATTGGATTAGAGAATAATATGTTATGGAATTGGGTTGATGAGTTAAGAATTTGAAATTTGATATTGGGGTTCGAATAAAATTCGGTTTGGATTTGAGGATATGAACTGATTGGAATTTGATTGAGATAGCACTGGTATATGCTGAGTTGATAGCATATGGAAGTGGTAGGGATATAATGATATGCCCAACAAAAAGGTACAAGTTTATATTTTATATGAATTTGGAATTTATGAGCCGAATTGGCAAGCCGTTTGGCGTTTTGATTTTCTTTTGGGTTGAAGAAGGCCTAGAGAGGCGAGTTGTGGTTTTACCGATAGGGCTGTACAAAGGAGGTTATGGCGAAATTTTCCGAAAATTTAAAGTGTTAGAAAATTTTCAGAATTTTTGAAAATTTTAGTACTCGGAAGAAATTAATATTGGAATCAATATTAATTGGTTCAGTTGAAATCAGGAATAAGAGGTAAACAAATCTTAGGAATTCCAATAGATAGGGTCATCTTCTAACTTAGCAATTTCGAGGACGAAATTATTTTAAGTGGGGAAGAATGTAATGACCCGCATTTTAGAGATATATAATTAATTTATTTAATTATATAATTGGTGATTTAGAGAAGTTAATGATCGTTTAATTAAATAATATTGAATATTTAATTAATAATTATAATATAATAATATATTATAATGTCGAAATAGTCGGAATTAGTGAAATTCACAATATCATGTGAATTGAATAGCATACGAGATTTGGAGGAGTTTCGATTCGAAATATAATAACGATTATATTAAATCGACGACAGTTGAACGTATAGTTTATAATATATTTATAAACGAGCTCGAAATGGCGCGGCAGTTCGCTATTTGGCGATTTGAACTTCAACTGAATGTACAGGGTTCGTTTTAAGCCGGATTTCTGTGAAACAAGAAACGTGTGGAGCTGGTGGAGTATATCTTTCTAATGGAAGAGAAAAATTAGGATTTCGTCGTGTAGATTTTGAGATATGTCCAAATCAAATTTCAGAAAAGTCGCTGTGGAATTCCTTTATAATTTGCGACGCTTTATATACGTTATAAATGGATTTTCAGTATAAACTAAATATCGAGATAATCTGAATCAGAAATATCAAGCTGTAAATTCTGATATGATATTCTGGAGCTATACGATATCATATGTGAAGATATACGATAATATAAATTTATTTTTATTTAATTTAATTTTATTTAAATATATTTATATATTTAAATGGGTCACCCAGAGCTTTAAAAATAGCCACTTTTGCAAACGAAGTCGGAATTCGACGAAACTAATTTTGTTGGATCTGCAATGTCAAATAGTTGTTAGATTTTCAGTTTCGTGATTTTTAGAGGCACTGTGTGGCCGTATGGATTTTTAGAGTGAGAAAAAGTCAGTATTTTGACAGATAAAAATACGCTGTGTGAGCATACGGAGTCGAAATTCGACGAAACCAGTTTCGTTGGGACCGTAATGTCGAACTCTAGCTACATGTCCAGTTTCGTGATTTTGGGCATCGTGTGTGATCACACGAATTTTTAAAGTCAAAAATGAATTAACGATGGAGAATAAAAAGGGAATATTACTTCTATGAAAAATATCTAGATATTTTATCTCTCTTATAAATACCCCTATCCTCTCTTATAACCTAATTCAAATTCTCTGGTCAATACATTTGTGGCCGCCAATCTCGTTCTTCAGGAAACTCAAATCGAAAGGTTAAATATCAAAAGAAAAATCAAAAGTAAATCAAATCAAATACTATAAATCATCATTCATATATAGTTGGATTCGAAATGGGTTTCTCTTCGATTCTGTGCTGCTTTTGGGGCTTGCGATTCAGTTTTGGGAGGGTGGAGTTGTCGACAGTAGGCTAGGGTTGGAGTTCGATCGAAACACAGCAAGTTTTGACTCGATTTGACAATGAATTTGAGTGTGTGGTGGGATATGGAGCTTGCGTGCACATTTCTGGGGGATTTTGAGTAAATTGTTGTCGCTTGAAGCAAAGGGGGCAGCGCCAGTATCTCGAAGTCGCGATGCACCAAGCCGATGCGAGTTGGGTGAAATTGGGAGGAGAAGGAAGAGTATGTGAAGAGGAGTGTAATCATGGTTTTTGTTGGTGGTTCCATGAAGAAACCGTGAGGTATGAAGCTTGCAAAGGGGTTGAAAATGGTGCGTTGTTGGATTGAGGAAGGAGTGACTGTCTGGAGAAATTCGGGAAGAAAAGGGGAACATGGGTTTGGTAATTTAAAGGAGGGATGGGCCTGTTTGAATAAAGTAAGCCCAATTATAAAATCCTTTATGTTTTATTTTTAATATTTGTGTATAAACTTCAAAGTTGAATAACTTCATCATACAACATCGGTTTTCAGCGAAACAAGATCCGACAAGATCGTATGGACGAGCACTACAACATGGCACTGACCGGGAGTGGTTTTGAGCTCGTACGAATTTATGGCGAATTTAATTATTTGATTCAAATCAAATAACAGTTTATCGTTCTTTAGCGATGAAATGCAAATGTGAGTAAATCTCACCAACTCTAAACAGTTTATAATTTCATGTTGTATTTTTAGAACTGTTAGAAATTGTCTGATTTACTGTGTGTTGACTGTTTGATTGAACTGCTAGTCAGTTAGTTAAATTTCTATATTGATTCTGTTTAACAGAATATATCATATGGAACTGAAAGTGATGTTATCTATATTATCTAACATCTGTGATGCAGGGAAACAGGTTGGAGGAATCCGACTAGATTCCTCAACAGTTGTTTTATTGTTTTTCATATATTTTAATATATGATGTGAATTATAACCTGTTGTTGATTGTGTGTGTATGGACGAGATTAGACATCGTAATTTGATATGTTAAAATACCATAACATGCCGGAATGTTGATAAGGGAATTTTCAAAGTGATATTGAAAATAGCATATTTATAAATTGAGATATTTATAAATAAGAGATATATACAAATTTAAATATTTATAAATAAGGAATATTTATAAATTGGGATATTTATAAATAGGAGATATTTTAAAAAGGAAAATAAATTCAAACATTTCTTTTTGAATGGAAAGGCCTGTGTGGCGGGTTTGGGGATTTTGCCGATGCTCCCGATACAAAGGAGGTTATGGCGAATTTTCCCGGGAATTTAAGGAGTTAGAATATTTCAAGAATAAATCTGAAAAGGAAATATTTGTAAACCATTTACAAATAGAATTGGAAAGGAAACGTTTTAAAAAGGAAATAATTTTTAAAGTGTAGAACCGTTATTTAAAAGTAAGTCTTTTCAAATGAATAAAACGTTGTTAAACGGGAAATCTTTATAAAGTGAATAAAGTTAATCGAATATGGTATTCGAAGTTAGTTAATCGAATATGGTATTCGAAGTTAGTTAATCGAATATAGACATTCGAAAGGAGTTAATCGAATATGGTATTCGAAGTTAGTTAATCGAATATGGTATTCAAAAGTTAGTTAATCGAATATGGTATTCGAAGTTAGTTAATCGAATATAGACATTCGAAAGGAGTTAATCGAATATGGTATTCGAAGTTAGTTAATCGAATATGGTATTCGAAAGTTAGTTAATCGAATATGTTATTCGAAAGGGGTTAGTCAAGTCGAGTTAGTCAAATAGAGTTAACCAGTTAGAGTTAATCAGTTAGAGTTAACCAATTTAAGTTAATTAGTTAGAGTTAATCGATTAGAGTTAAAACGAACTAGAGTTAATCAAATATAGTTATTTGAGACAGAGTTAGTCAAACATAGTATTCAGGGTAAGTTGCCATCTTGTACGACTGATAACGTAATTCGCAGGGCTGTAAATAGCCTACGACGGTCGGATGTTTCCTGAGGGAGTCAGGCGTAACCATTGTGATCGCTGCGATCTAGACTCAAGCGAATGGAGTTTAATCGAATATTAGTTATTCGATAGGAGTTAATCGAGTTGATCGAGTTGAGAAATAAGTTAAGTTAAATAAGTTGAGTTGATCGGGTGGTTCGACCAAGTTAGTCGAGCCTAGTTAATCGAATCGAATTGGTCGAACTAAGTAAGTCGAGTTAAGTTAGTCAAGTTAGTCGAGCCTAGTTAATCGAATCGAATTGGTCGAACCAAGTAAGTCGAGTTAGTCGAGTCAAGTTAAGTTAGTCGAGTTAAGTTCGTCGAGTTAAATAAATCGATGTTAGTTTCATCGAAAGGAGTTATCGATGTTAGTTTCATCGAAAGGAGTTATCGATGTTAGTTTCATCGAAAGGAGTTATCGATGTTAGTTTCATCGAAAGGAGTTATCGATGTTAGTTTCATCGAAAGGAGTTATCGATTATAGTTTAATCGAAGTGAGATTTTCAGATATGAGATATTTGAAAAGGAAGAGTTATCGAATATTAGTTATTCGAAGAGAGATTATCGAATATCGTTTATTCGAGAAGGAGTTAATCGAATATAGGTTATTCGAAGAAGAGTTAATCAAATAGAGATTTGTCGAAGAGAGTTAATCGGCAAATTCGATTATATCGAATTCGGGAAAGTACTTATACTTTCCAGTGTTTAAATAGAGATTTATTTATTTATAAATAAATTAGGGTTAGGTTAATTATTCACTAATAAGAATAGAAGTTATAATTAAAGTTAGATAATTCGAAAGGAGGGATTATAACGTTATCGTTATAACCAATGTTTTAAATATAGAAGTGGATTAGTAAAATTGGATCCGAGAAAGGCGTAAAGAAGTTGTAAAAGATTAAAAGATAAACTTTGACCATTTTGAAGTTATAACGTTGTTCAGTTAAGGTCTGAGAGGTAATTATACCCCAACTTGAGTGACTTCCTTTTTAACTAAGAAATGGTAAGGTTTGATCGTAAAGGAGTTTTGGAAATGTTTTCCAAACGAGAATCAGAAATGTTTTCTGATAAAAGAAAATAAGAATTTAGAATATATGGAAACAAAAGATAAGTAAATTAATGAACTAAATGAGATAAGAGTTAAATGATGTTTGATTGATATTATTTCCACCTGGAAATAATATCGTTGTTTGCACACTTGTTTTTCTTTGATAGTTAACTCACCGACTATCGAAGTTTTGACCATTTTAACGTTGTTAATATGGAGAGATCGGTTGGATTATTATCCGTAGAACCACTCTGTATTGGCATAAGCGTCGCGAATCATATATGCCAAAGATAATTGAAGACAGAGTAAAATGCAAGGGCTGTTGTATTAAGTCTTAGATAACAGTGACTAAGATGGATATACGGAATAGTGCCTTCGGTTTGTCCAGTCCCAGGACAACTTGTATGGACGAAGGTCTGACAGAGTATATCCAGTGGATCGCGTAAGTTGATCTGTTCAAACGTATTCACGTTTGGTGGCGGAGGAATTCGTTTCTCTTAGCTGTATACCCGTGTTATTTTTGGATAAGTCAATTTGTGATTTGGCGGGTATGACGATGTGACATTTCTAAGTGAATGAAGATGGATGTCTGACATAGTATTTCCAGACGGTCACGTACATTGCTTTCTTCAACTATACCAAGAGTGGAAGCGGAGAAGGAAACTTCTTTTAGCTGACACGTAATGTACTGTTGTAGACGTCAATTAGTGATTTTCGATGGATTTGACAATGTAGCATTCAAAGTGAATCTGATGTCATGATAAAGCGTAGCTTCTAGCCTCATCAACCGGTAAATGACAGAAATCGGGCATGCAGCATGGCTAAGTCGGTCGCACCGAAGTAGGGTGTATAATCACCTATCTAGAGAATATTCATTTGTTTCTTAAATCTATCAATGTTGTCCCATATATATACGGGAACGGTTGCTGATCCCAACCGTTGGTGATGTACATTCGATACACTCAAGCGAAATGAGTGGTCGGTTATGTGTGGCTGAGTTGCAAGATGTTCTTGTTGAACTCCAGTGTATCGTTCCTAGATTACACTGATCGGAAGGTGGTTCCATACCTTGTCATAGTTGGAAATCCATTATCCAATACGTGTTTGCGATTTTGATTGTATACTATATATGTAGAACGTGAGATGAAAGCGTTTCTGCTAGTTGATATCGATTTGTACATAGACATTATTATAATATCAAAAGGTTTTCGATATAAAGATATTTTCTATTCTCATAAGGGAAAAACCCGTTCCGTTCTGCAGCGTGGTCTTATGAGATATCGTTTACTTGTTCATATACCTGTTTAAACTATTTTACTCACACCAGTCCCATGACTGACCCAGAGTTTACTTTGTTGTTTTCCCTAAACTCTTAGGTGCCCAATTTTGTACGGCAGTCAAGTAGTCAGGAATTTACAGATACATGAAGAGCTGGAGCAGGAGGCTTCAGGATCATATAGCTATAGTTATTTCCGCTGTGTTGTAAGTGATGTACTCTGATAAGTGCTATTGTATACATACCTGTTATATTTCAAAGTTATGTTTTCTATTATATGTTATTCGATCCGCTGTGAGGTTCGTGTTACTCTGATGTTGTGTTCTTCTTCTTCTTCTTCTTCTTCTTCTTCTTCTTCTATTCTAAGTTTCTATCTTATCTATTTTCACCCTCTAATTTCTTTCATTAATTACCAGGATTTTTCGATGTTTTGGTTATCGACATCGTGCTTATGTCGATAACCAAAGTCGCTAAAAATCCGGGTCGTTACAAAAATGATAAGTGATGAGAATTGAACATATGTACAGGCATATTTATTGAACAGGTTATAGCAAAGAGGCTAGAGAAGAGGAATAAAATTGTGTGCCCGACAAATAGGTACATGTTTACTGTTTTGCTTGGGTGATGATTTTATGAGCCTGTTGGCTAGCCGCTTGGCTTTTTCGTTTTCTTTTTGAAATGAGACATCCGTGTGGCTATTTTGGAATTTTCCTAGCTCCTCCCGTACAAAGGAGGTTATGGCGAAATTTTCCAAACATTAAAGGCATTAGTGAAATATTTGAAGTGAGAACGATATAGAAATCGTCGACTGAATATATATATATGTATATAATTAAAACGAATCATGGCCGTGCAGTTCGTATTTTGAAATCGTGATTTCAAACGATTAGTGCGGGAAATACGACCATCGGATATTCCCGAAACCGCAACCGTTGGGTTCGCCTGGGAAATATCTTTCCAACAACACCAACTTTGTAACGATCCGACAGTTGGATTCTCTGGAATGTTTAATTCAAATCTGAAGAAAAAACAGCGCTAGAATCGATTATATTTATATATAAATATAAATATAATTAAATTAAATCGAATAACGATGCTGCAGTTCGTATTTTGAGATCGTAACTTCAAATGACTAGTGTGGGAAATCCGA
The DNA here is from genome assembly GCA_030737875.1 of Allium sativum. Lineage (NCBI taxonomy): Eukaryota > Viridiplantae > Streptophyta > Magnoliopsida > Asparagales > Amaryllidaceae > Allium > Allium sativum. The sequence goes on along the minus strand of JASFAX010004097.1, from coordinate 210 downwards.
CCGTCGGATTTTCCCAAAACTGAAACCGTTGGATTCGTTTTGAAAGGATCTTTCTAATGAAATAAAATTTGTGGAGATCCAGCGGTTAGATTTTCGGATATGTGTAAAACAAATTTAGTGAAAAACAGCGCCAGTGCCTAGGCACGACCTGAAACGTCGTTCAATTAAATATGGTCGTTTTTAAATAAATAAAAATGGCGATATATTGTT